>JAODUH010005140.1:0-10304 GCA_027564835.1 Typhlichthys subterraneus | reverse complement strand
AAATGGAGACTGCCTCCGAGAGTGTTTTGGTGTGGGTGTCCGTGATTATCAACACAACGCAAGACTAACCGGTTACATGTACCTGCGGGGGATTTTTTCTCCACCACCCTCTGTGTGGTTCTCCTCCCCATCACCCTGCATGTCTGGTACTGTGGCCACCAGGTCTTTTAGGAAGTCAAACTGCTGCTCAAGCTCAATGCACTGCTTTCTGCACACCATCCAAAATTAAACAGAGACAATCAAACCATTCTAATTATCACAACACTAAATAGATGTATTTGTTATGATTTTACAACATCCAAATAGGCATATGAAAAGCCACGATTAATTAATGTGATCATAAATTCAAGACTTACAAGTGTGATGTGGTCATCGTCTTGGCATTTCGGGACTGGGTAACTTGACAGGCTTTCGTAAGCAGCGATTCCAAGAAAAGCTCCAGAGCTCTCGCTTATAAGCAAATTAAGGATTTATCAACATAAACGGCATTCACATATCTACTTGTTTGACAGAAATTACAATTAAATGCATAATAATTTTACAGAAAATTGTAAACGCTTTCTTACAGAATACGCTTACTTTAACACAAGAAAACAGAAATTGTCCAAAGAGAGAATATATTCATATCTCAAAGGAGACTACAACATAAATCCATCCATCCATCATCCATTGGTATTGGTCATCATTACTATGTATGCAAACTATCAAAACAAAATCCCCAACTCATACTCCTTTTTAAAACCTTACATCTCTTCTATATGTCATAAAACATCAATGCATGCACACGCATTATTCCAATAATCTATAACTATTTTAGTTAAAGTTAAGAAACACATACAACAGGTCTAATGAGATTTGAAATGTTTAGAAATAAAAAAAGATACAAATAATAACTGGTACTGCTGCAGCCACTTTTCCTATTTCTTCATCAGTCTGCATTATCTTCTTAATCCTGGCCTGCAATACAAGAAAGAAAATTGTATAGGTGTATATGATGACAACTATAATGTAGTTGTTATATATCTGAACCACTTATACTGTGTAAACGTCGAAAAGTTCTGATATACGAATACATAATTACATAACATAGATGATGCAACGTCAAAATATTTATATCCGGACGCTTCACATAAGGTTGTTTGCATGCACATCATTCTCTAATATTCGGTATCACTAACCACATCCTGCTAGCACATCTTGCTAAAAACATCACAGCTTGCTAACTCGCCAGCCTGAACCTACTGCAGTTAGCACGCTTTGGCTGTGCTTTAGTTACCCCACAGAAAATTACCTGTCACTTATATTTTTATAGTTTCGATCGAGATTTATGATGCACCAGTGAGGCCGAATCCCGCTCATGGTACCGTACATTGCTGGCAAGATAGCCTCACAAGTTAGCTTGCTACTTTAGAGTCGGCTTGACAATGGTACTTACATACGATGTGGACTTACCGGGGGAAATCTGGCGTTGTATTTTTTCTTTTTGCTGGGCATAATTATAATATCCAGATAACACACTTAGAAAACGACACAGTATTCTTGAAAATCGCCTCCACCACGCACACACCGGATAGCTGTTGCTACCCGGCTAGCTCGTTAGCACGTCGTCGTCACCAGCGGTATCGTCTACGGGGACGTTGTGGATGAAACCACGTGGCTAACGAATGGAGACGAAAATTACGTCATCTACGAGAAAATTCTACGGCTCTTGTTTTTTTCCCCTCAATGTTCGAAAACCGTGCCATACCATAAATCAAAGCCATGCTCTGACACTATCTTATATATAGTTAAATTGACACTATCCACGTTCGTACAATTTGAAAAAATTCCAATAAACCAGGGGCAATCTGAGCTTTCAGAGCATAGTTTCTGAGACGTCCAGTCGGGGCCTCCTCCAATCACTTGGTTGCATCCACAGTGTCCCTCCCTTGTGCACGGAAGGTTGAATACAGCGGGTTTCAGTGCCGCCAGGGTTGAGCGCATTTCAATATCTTACAATATCTGAACTTAACACAAAGAAATACACAATTAGGTAAGCATGTCGAAATATATTCATTAGTGTTATTTATTAAACTCGCAATAACTAATTTGAGCCATTGCTTGTTTCTATTGGTGCTTAACAGCTGGATATTCACTTTTTCTTTCGGTACGGTACAGTAGCCTACCGTACAGGGTTGTAAAATGGCTAGCTAGTCAGCTACGGTAACCGAGCTACTAACTTTCAAATATTTTTATTTTTATTAAACGAGTTACGATTTTCTTGTAATTTAATTAATTGGCTTTATTTCTGGCGCACGAAATACATTACGGTACCGTACAGGACAACAAACTTGCTACGATTAAAAAAGTGAGTCGTGGGGGGAAAACAACGATAGTAAATATTGAGCTACCATACGGTACGGTACGTCAATGCAAGTCACTTGCTGTGAAACTGACTTGCTGATAAAAAGTGATCACGGTATGAAAAGGTGCATTTTATGGTTATATTCCCACATTTTCAGATGGTAAAAATGAATGGATTAATTATAATATAGGGCACAGAGCAGGTAAAACTATAAATTAAGGATAATTAAAAAATATATAAATTTTTTACGCGACCATCATGATAGTTGGACTACAGTATACTTTCGAAATATATGTATGTTGTCTATAATTAATGTATCATATAACATGTAAAATGTGTTTGCTTGCTGTGTCAAATATCATGGTTTAGCATAGATATTCAATATTTCGAAAATATAGGATACTGTTAGTCTAACAATGGTTTATATAGGCCGTCTAGATACAAAAAAATACATATTTTTTAAATATCCTTAATTTATAGTTTTTCACCTGTTTTGTGCCCTAGACTATAATCAATTCATTTTTACCAGGTAAAAATGTGGGAATATAACTATAAAACGCACTTTTACATTCCATGATCAGCAAGTCACTTTTGGGCATGACACCGGTACGGTGATACATGTTCTAATTTTTCACTTTGGTTTTGAAAAGGCATTTCACCAGGTATATTCACCCTGTGCCATGAGATACGTCATTAATGTATAAGTGCAGGCAAATCTGTAGAGAAAACTGTATTCACAGTTACCAATCATATTACTTACAAGGCTAGCTTATAGGCCTACACAATGTATACCGAGTGTCCTACTACAACTAAAGAAAACCATGTATTTAACCTGTTAAATCCACTACACTGACAGCACCATGGAAGAGGGTGAAGTTCCTGTGGAGGACAAAATGGAGAACCCAGAATCCTTTACTGCTGAAACATATGCCGCACAGGCCATGGCAGCAGACATGGACCCTTGGATTGTATTTGACTCACGAAAAACTCCCAGAGCAGAATTTGATGAATGGTTCGAAAGTAACAGGCCTTCACAAGTGTTCCGGTATGGCAATGAGGAGTGTGGTAAAGGTCCAGTAGGTTGGATTTCTGTGGTGGGTCCAAATTACTATCCGAGTTCTAAGGATGTTAATGGGCTCCAAGAGAGTTGGGAGAAATTGTTATCCAGCAGCAGGCCGGTGAACTTCCAAACCGTGAAGGAACTGGCATTAAACCACAGAGTGCTCTCTGGGAAGTGGCTTATGCGCTTGGACACTGGTTTCAAGTTGGACCATGCCTGGGAGTGTGTGGCCAGAGCAGCACTTGATGGGAAGATTTCAACAGTAAAAGTGAGCCCATTCGACCCCAAGTCAGATAACAAGCAGATCATCTGCGCGTATAACCAGAACTTCACTGATGAGAATGAGGTCATGAGTTTGGACATGGTTATCCGTGCGACAGGGGTGAAGTGTCCTCTTTCCTACAAGCCAGATGTATACACCTATTTGGGAATCTACCGAAACAACCGCTGGAAGCTCTGTCCGACTATATACGAGAGCAAGTTTGACCTGGAATGCGTACCTAGGCGCTCTTACGTTATCAATAAGGTCACCAATCAACAAGTCACTTAATAGAAAATATTAAATAGCACTTGACAGTTATGCTTTAGATTAATTAGCACATCCCACAACTTCAAAGTTGGCCAATAACTGAATTATGATCTTGAGTTCTTGCCTTTGACTAAAAGCTTCAATTTCAATGTTAAATGTGGAATGTTGTAGTTAGAAGTCCAACTGTGGTTGAAGTCTTTTGTTCAATTTGTAAAGCATCTTGTTTATTTTTAACTTCTACGTTTTTACTGTTTTGACAGGCAAAAAATAAATTAAGAACCACATTTCTTAATTTGTGTGCTTTTATTGCTTAAAAAAAGCCGTGCTTTGACTTGTGACAAATCTTTCATTACAGCAAACGTATGTTTATTTGCTTATTTTATACCTACCATGTACAGCAGAGTGCCCTACAGATCTTTACATGTTTAATTTACTGGCCTTTACCTACAGCTACTAGTCATAATATGCAACTGTAGGGAGGTGGGATAGAGCAGAATACAGTATATACATGCTGTGATCACATTGCCTAATGCTTTTCAAAAAAATATTATATAGGCCTTCATTGGTTTTCATTGTGGTACAACACCTTAGAGCTCAACAAGATCTGATTACTAAATGTGTAGTAATTCAGCTTTGAAAAATAATTCTAGTGAGAAACACGGTATTACTTTTTTGATAAGTACCTTATAAATGGATCATCTCATTTATGTCAATAGCTTGTGCAGTTGTGTAAATATAAAAATAAAAACATGCTTTACATGTTACAGAGTTCAGAACATCTATAGGGTTAAAATAATATCATTCAGCATATTATACAGTCTGTTTTGGTGAGAACCTTTAACGGAAGACAGTGGAAATGGTACTTGTATAATATATCTGGTATATTAAGTGCTTCCATCAATATTAGCATGTGTAAGAAGGCACTTCATATCAAGGCTTTCAGACTTTTCCCATCAAGGGGAGGATGGGAACAGTGCGTCGGGCCACAAGCAACGCTGTCCATATCCATACCATCAACTCAATGGTATTTTATTATGCAGTCCACAGAGATGAGTCACAACATAAATCTGTTAGCCCTTCATATTTGCCATATGCACTTACTGTACAGAAAAACAAAGGGAATCTGAAGGAGTTTCAATTTTAATAGATAAAAGGAACAAATGGTCAAATGAAGGGGCTTTATAAATATGAAAAAAAAAAAAAAAAACATGTAGGTGAACTTAAGGTTGTGTATCCAAACAGGTCTGGCTTAGCTTCCACTATTCAAAATGGACATAAGACGATCATCGTCACCTGACATCAGCATGTCAAAGTCATCCAAGACGCTGTGCTGGTTAGCGTTGCTGGGTGAACTGTCAATCATGTTCTCACTCTGCAGCAAATTGACTATGCTGTTAGGGTAGTTCATCCAAGTGCTTCCTGGGATGTTAGCTGGATCAGGTGATGTCAGGCATGCTGTATTGTTCTGGGCAGTGGTCGCGCTAGTGGTGGTGAGTTGAGTGATCATTGAAGCGCTGTTCACACCCTCGCGCTGAGGGTAAAGGAATTCCACAAAGTCAGACATATCCAGACTGTCAATGTTGGCCTGGGCTTCAGAGAAGCTAGGGAACTCAACATCGTCGAGCTGGGTGTCCACCTGATAAGAAGAAATCTGGATGGCCTCCTGAGAAGATGCTGGTTCTTGGGTAGTACTGGAGAGGAAGGTAGGGTAGGTAGGGAAGGTGAAGCTAGGGAGATCCGACAGGTTGACGGTGGGGTAGTCCTGGTTCGAGGTGGAGGAGGAGGCTGCTGCCTGGTTTAAGTAAAAGTTGGCCTCTGGGGTAGTAGCCTTCGGCTCACAGTCTATTTTCAGGCTCTTCATGAACTTACACGTCTGACTGGCTGTAGATGCAGAGGCCACAGATGAGGCCTCTACCTTGGGATGAACGGGAAAGAGCTGTCCTGGCTGGATAAAGGGGGAGTAAGAGGGCTGAGGTTTCAGTCCACTATCAGGCGGAATCACTGGATTTACACCTGTTGAAGGCAGCACAAGACATACATTTAACTTTCTGTACATTACTCCATTCTCAATTGTCTAGAGTATGGAACATTATTGCTTTAGACAATATTTTCTTCTAGCCACAGAAATATTGAATTTTTTTGGAGTTTTGAACAGGACACTGAAAGGTTTAAATAGTTAAAACGACTTACCTGAGTGTACCTTCACTGGTTGTGGCTTGGCTGTTCTTCTAGCAAAAGGCCTTCTCTCAGGTGGCACTCCAACTGAAACTACACATTATATGATCATTGACATTAAATCATCATGCAATTGCTTTCGAATACAATAGTGTTGGACACAACGTACCTGCTTGTATCATAGACCCCTTTAAGCTCTGAAACATATCCCCTGTGCGTTTCCTCTTTTCCATCAGCCTGTATTCATCTTTGAACATGTTTTAGTATTTTAGTAATAAATATAAAAGAGTTGTATCAAACACCACAATTTAAATTAGATTAAAACATTAGCACTAGTGTTTAGCATTATTGTTTCAAAATTTGTTTTCTTCAGCACTACATTTGCATCAGCAACAGGAACCATGATATATTGACATAAGAAAAAAAAAAGGCATCCTCAGTAAAGGATCTACCTGGATCGGAGGGCAGGTACTGGAAATCCATTGGTTCACTAACTTCGCGGTCAGAGGGCCTGCGGAGCTGCATCTTCACTTTGATGGGCTCCGTCAGGTTGGTGTCATGGTATGGTGGTGTGCGAAACACTATGGCCACCTGCCTGTGAACGTCCGCCTGGGAGAACGTACCCTTTCCCTCCCAGGAATCTTGGAAGAAGCGCACCTCTATGTCCTCTGTGGGGCAAAATTAGTAGCCTGTTTGTTACAACTAGCAGTGCTTTCTGTGAATAATTAAAACCTTAATTGATTTATTTCATTGTTAGAAGCAATCCAAGGGGATCAATTAAATGGGAAAGTATAGTATGCCGCCCCCCCGGTAAAAAGAAAATGCTAATATTTTAATGTTCATTCAGAATTTCTTAAGTCTACATGAGGTGATTGGCTCCCTTTCAGCACACAAGTGTCCATTTTAAATTAGCTTTCTGTGACAGTTCACAGAAAGAGAACTGAACACAAAAAAGGAAGGAGGATTTGTGACATTATTAGCCCAGTTTCTCTTCACAAAACAGATAAAGCACTGCATATTCTAAGTAGGCCTACTGAACATGACAGAATTGTTATTATACAAGTAATTCTGGTGGAGTTCAGTATAATTATGTGACTTCAAAGTGTACGTGTATGTCATAATTAGATTTTCAGTGCAAACTAAGCCACAGACTGATGTAATAAAAAGCATCCATACAACAATTGATATTTAATTCAAAAAGAAAAAAAATATATAACAATAACTTTTATATACAGACTGCTCATTAACCTGACATGCCAGAGGAATTGTAGTCACAAGTCCATCTGGGGAGTCGTACATTGAAACTGAATAGCTGTACTTTAAAAAAAAAAAAATAAAATACTTGGCAGTTGATTGGATGAACCATCTGGTCGTTTCTGCTGTCGGACACCTAAAGCACACCTGTATAGCTATAAACACTGATGGAACTGATTGGAAACTACAGTTGCTACTCAGCCACATTCAAAATGATTCTTACGGCAAAATTAAACTGAAGCTTGCGAGATCAGGACGGTCTCGCGAGGCTAACTGCTCATGGGTGCACACAGGATTTGGCAGTATTCACAAACCAAATTCAGCTCATTAGGTGTTTTAAGTCTTTAACTGCATACATTAACCCTTAGTGATGCACCAATCTGTTTTTTTTTTGTTGCCAATACAGATTTTATATATGTGTGTGTGTGTGCGTATATGCATGTATATATAATTCATGAATTTAAGATACATTTTTAATCCAGGTAAATATGTGAAATCAAGAAAAGGCAAAATAATGGTGAATTGACAGCCATGTAATTGACAACAATTTGCAAAAAGATCGTTTTATCCCCATTAGAAAGAAATCGGACTACCACGATTGATTGCGATCTCCTTCCCATCTGCTATTAGTTCCTGTTAATGTTGTAGGTCAATGTGAGAAAATAGTATATTAATTTAAAGTCTTCAATTTAATATTTATATTAATAGAGATGTATTAGTCAATTAGTGCATTTCATGTATATAATAATCCAAAAACTATTATAGCTAAAGGGATATTTACTATATTGTGATATTAATAAAAGAAATGTAGGCCCGTGTTTGTGAGATATTATACAGAGATACTGTACTGAATCAAAACTTCCTAAATCACCTACAAAGTGTTCAAATGCGGCGGCTCGTCTTATCAAAAACAAACAAGTGATCTGATCTCATCTTCTGTTCACTGGCTCCCAATAAAATGCTGCATCCATTTCAAAATGTAAGTTAACTTTCAAAGCCTTGCACAACCAAACACCACAAGTACATCCCCAACCTGAAACCATATAATCCAAATAGACCTCTCAGATCACTTTAGCTGTCCCTCACACCCACTTTAAAACATGAAGTGACAGAGCCTTCCAATCTATATTGCACCCAAACTATGGAATACCTGTCCACTAGGGGTGTAACGGTTCTGAAACCGAAACCGCGATACACACGTCCACAGTTTCGTGTCGCGGTTCCGGAATACAGAACCGCGGTGTGCACACAGATACTGTACACCCAACCTGCTACAGATGCAGCCTGTTGAGCTCTCATATACGTTGCTACTGTAATAAAACAATTTTCATTTCACATTTAGCTCAACACTAGATTAGAACCACTAAGCCTTTTTATAGTTGTCAAAACAATACAAAGCGATTTATAGAATGCATGTGTTCTCATTCATGGCATTAACCTCCGTCACTACGATTATGGCAACAAGTCTATTGCCTTCGCCAAATGAAACTATGTTCAATAATATCACACTTTATTTAGAAACATCAATGCGTGTGTGTCATTTTGCTGAGAAATGACAAGACGCGCAGCGCACACACGTGGGTGGGTTAGGCATGACGCAGCAGTTACCTTTCTTGTGGGTGTCTCTTTCACGAATCTGACGTGTGTCAATAAAATATCCATGTCTGCCAAGGTATGAAAACTGTCCAAAACTTTCCAGATTATTTTTCATTCAGTCTCTGGCCGCTGTCTGTTTTGCCATCATGTGGTTCGTTCCAAACAGGTCCTTCACCTGCTTGCATTTTGTAAGTTGTAGCAATTAACCTACATTCTTCTTAGTATTTCAAATTATTGATTTTTAAAAAAGGTGTCTTTTTTTTTTAAACATGAATATAGAAGCAATCAATTACTATTTTCTATGTTTAGGATATATGGAATATTGTCTTTAGCAGGGTGTTGTAACGTAATCCGATCTCATCTTTTTTTTGTTTACCTAGTGCTGGTGCTACAACACAGCTTGTATGTGTGGGCGGCAACAAGAACAGCGTTTTTGTTTGGCTGAAAGGCTGATACTATGTGTGCCATCAAGTGGCAGAAAGTATAGAAAAAATAAGACTATTCTACAGAATGTAATCAAGGCCAGAAAAAAATCCCAGATTATACTGCTCAAAGGAAAAAAATAAAAAATAAATAACGCAATATGAACCAAACCGTGGATTTGGTGAACCGTCACACCCCTACTGTCCACCATCACTTTGTTCCCTACAATCTGACATTTTTATCAAACAGTTAAAATATTTTACATTATATAATGTATGCATCTATCTGTCCTATTATCTCAACATATTTTATTTGTATTTTATTTTTGTGTTCTCTATTTTTGGTTGCTGTGTTTCTACTTTTATTTTATACCTACCGTGTTGCTATTTTAATGTAAAGCACTTTGTGATTTTTTTAATATATATATATATATATATATATATAACTACTTACTTACATACAAAATGGTAGAGTCTGACCTACTATACTTTATATACACACACCAAATACTTGTACCCCAATGACAGTTAGAAAGATGAATAATATACAGTAGGGCTGGACGATATGACCCAAAATCAAGTATTGTGGGAAGTGCTGCGGAAGTGGGAAGTGCTGCGGGAGTATGGGGTGAGGATGTCTCCGCCAGGGCTGCGCTTTGATACCAATCCCATTTGTGATATTCATGGACATGATATTGAGGTGTAGTCGTGGTGAAGAGGGGTTGCAGTTCTGTAGCCTGGGGATCTCATCGCTGCCTTTTGCAGATGATGTGGTCCTGATAAAACAGACATAATCTGTCCGTGACCTCCAGCATTCACTGGATCGGTTCACAGCAGAGTGTGAAGCGGCCAGTGATGGGCAAGCTACATTGAAAATGTAGTGAGCTAAGCTACCAGTTACTCTACGTTAAATTAAGCTTAACT
>JAODUH010005137.1:0-10306 GCA_027564835.1 Typhlichthys subterraneus | reverse complement strand
TGAGTGCAGCCAAGAAGAGGAAAGTTGTTCGTCGTCCGCAGTACAGACAACCACTTGCGTGAGCTTAGTTTTTCTTTTCGTGAAATCTTTTAACTGGAATGAATTAGCTCAATAAATAAATAAACGTATAAGCATCATTTAAATGTAGATAAAAGTAGCTACCTCCCTAAAATGTACTGTACTATTGGTGAATTTATCAAAGATGTTCACTATATGGTATACTATATTAGAGGATTTTGATATTAACATGACTTTTATTTGAATAGAGCTTCTTTCCAAAACATATCTCTGGGTGCCAATAAACCAGCACAATCACCTGTGTGGCAGTTTAAAGGAAACTCTGGGAAATGGCACACTTTCAAACACAGTGTAAGTGGTTTGGGTGAAAGTGATTTGACTATACAATCACATATAAGGATCTATTTACCTCTTATAACTTCACAAATGTGTCAGGCAATGCATCATGTCTGTTGTGGCTTTCTTTTAACAGAGTGGGGCTCAAAGCAAATGCTCCGTTTCCAGTGATGACATTGAGAAAATGTTCCAGCAAAACCCCAATGGTGCCATGGATTTCACGGTCAATGGAGGGTCCTATAATCTTGACTTTAAAGGTTAGGCCCCAATTTACCTTCAGTCTCTTTAGTAGCAGTCTTTTTTTAATTGCCATTTGTCAAACGAATAACTATGATGTTTTGTATTGTATTTAATTAATGAAGTTATTGTGTTTTACAGCCATGAAGCAAACAAACAAAGGACACAAGCAAACACGCAATATTAGACGTGTCCTTTCCTGAACAACAGGAACGTCCGGACAGATGTTTATTGTATTGTCTTATATATATATGCTTCCTATTTTGCACCAGTGTTATGCAACGTTTACATTTTCATCAATTACACTGCCAAATACTGCCATACATTTGTACAAAATAATAGCAAATCTAAGCTATACTCATGCCTCTTTATTAGGTTCCCCAGTACTGTATTAAGCCAACCATGTGGCACCCACTCAGTGAATAAACGAATGCAGACAATGGTCAAATTAAGGTATTGGGATTGACTTGCATTTCACCAATTAAAGCAATGAAGATATAGAATTACATTATTTTGATTTCTTCTCAAAATAAAAATGCATGAGGTGAAAATCTACTTCATCTTCCTGTTTTGTATGTTGAAAATATTGTTTCTTTGTGACCCAAAAAAGAAAGAAACAGAAAAACCTTCACAGTGGCTGAAAATAATGTGTTTGCTTTAGAATAATTAATTGACCATATATAATAAGTTTGACAAGTTTTGGGGCATTTGGAAAATCTAAAGAATTAGATGAACTGAGCTGCTCTTTATGGCTAAGTTATAAGTCCCCCTTATATTTGGTGTGCATATATGTTGGCATGTACAGTATATGTTATATTTACATAGCCTACATATGTAATACTTTATCTCATTGTCTCAACTATGTTGTACTTTTCTACATATATGTGCCTTTTTTTCCTCAGTTTCCCTTTTAGTAAATCCAAAATAAATCAGTACAGAATGTTATACTGAATGTAAATGAACATAGGACTACACTCGTAAAATACAGTAGTTTTCACATCAACCTATAGGGTGTATATCGTGGCAGACAGTGCATAACAGATTTGGTGTAGGCCTATGGTTTCGTGTATAGGCATAGAACTGTTAACCTGACATGCCAGATATCTGTCTGTTGTTTATTGATTCTGGAGGTAAAGTCAAATTGAGCTCGACCAGGTTAGTCTCAGAGGCTATAGTCCACAGTAGTAATGGGCATTCTAGCTCATTTTGGTGAGCTAGCTCTTAAGACTCAGCAATAAGAGCCGGCTCTTTTGGTTCCCAAATAGCTGTTTAGTTGGTACCACTCCAGGCTTTTATAATTCAGCCAAATTAAACAATATTATTACCTATGATTGATATGAGTGCACTATAATTTCCAGATATAGCCTACCATTCTTTTACATTTCTGATTTTGACATGCTGGTTGTAAAACCAATGGTCTTTCAGTTAGTTAATGAACTTTGACAATTCATTTTGCATTTTTGTTCACATATTTACTTTAGGGAGAAACAATTAAATAACTTGGAATTGGCTTTTGTGTCAGGCTATATATTGAAAGCAGAGGTTCTAAGCTTTCTACTGATATCATTGCGGAGCATGCATTGCTGTTGTCAGAAGCTTGATAGTGATTCCAACACCTTCCAACAGCCTTCACCCAGTCCCGACAGATACATTATGGCCTATTATTCTGTTTATCATTAAATAACAACAAAGCCTAAAGGAATAAAAGGCTGCCATCACGTTAGTTGAACTACAGTATACTTTCGAAATATACAGTATATTGTCTATAATTAATGTATAATATAACATGTAAAATGTGTTTGTTTGCTATGTCAAATATCCTTGTTTAGCATAGATATTTCGAAAATATACGATACTGTTAGTCTAACTAACATAATGGTTTATATAGGCCGTCTTTATACAAAAAAATGAATATTTTTAAAATGGACACGACACCGGCTCGTTCGCGAACAACCCATCACTAACAGGTTACAGGTAGGCTACAATGTGATCAGATCAGAGCCACGTTATGCAACGAAATGAAACTGAAAACATAATTGCACGATCACATGAAACAACAAGTTTTGATCATTCTCAGAAGTAAGACGTTTTATCTTTTTAACATTGCAAATATATATAGCCTCTCTTATCTAACATAAATTAATACAAATAAATTAAATTCCTGCAGTGTTTTCCACAGTGGTTTATGACAACTTCACTTTGATGTAAGGTCTCCATACTGTACTGTAGTCTACTTTCATTTTTTTGATATTTGTAAAATACAATTTAATCGGGATCTAAGTGGTTTAAGGTATGTACGTTTTAGAATTTAACGCATGCCTGTCATTTACATTTTATGAAAATTATGATGTAGGCTAAATTTATGCTATCTCCAAGGCCCCGTCTTCATAACATAGGACTGTCTATACCCATAAAATATTAGAACCATTGTACTACTCAATTAAAGTAAATTAAATGAAATGATTACACTACTGTTTTTGATTGACAGTAAACATGAAGCATTATGAGTGGCAAATGTCAAATGGGCTGAAGTGGCTCAGCATTGCTAATGATCATGTGTTAGAATCCCACTACTGTCACCCAGGGGCTTCAGGAATCACCATCAACACTGCCACTCTTGGGTCAGTGTTTGTCATCTTTCATTTGACAAAATATGAATTATGTTATCTTTCTGTATCCCAAAATTGTAAAAATGAATTGTCTTCACAGGCAAGTGTACATAGACTTTGATAAGGTGGGGAATGGTTCTATAGGTGTACAAAGACTGACCTTCCTACCTCAAGGGGAGACAGAAGAGATAGGCTGGTACTTCAGAGATGACATGCTGTGGTGTGAATATGGCACTAAGGTGAGCCTTGGTATTTTGAATTTTGAAGTAACAATCTGTGGCCATGCAGTTATATAAAATCAAATAAAAATCAAATAGAAACTACATTAGAATATCAGTATCATTTTCACCAAGGTGTGGAAAGGAAAAGAGAATGTACTCAAGTTTTATAAACAATTGCGCATATTTGACTTTTACAGAACACATTGTGGGATCATAAAGAATGTTGACTACCTTATTCCATAAAGCAAGACACATTCAAAACAAATCACTTTTGTTTGGTTTTATAATAAATATTACAGCATCAATTTACTATGTGAGATTTACATTTTTAAAATGTGTCTATATTAAATGTTCTTACCACATATGTGCCCTATCCATCGCAGGGTGAGTCAAATTGAAGACTCTTGTCTTACCCACTGGCTCCAGTTTACCTCACTCTCTTTCTCTCTTTCTCCCTAAGAGCTCCAACAATGGCGTGTCCTCAGTCAGCAGTAAAGATGTGGAGCGACAGTACACAGTTAGCCCTCTGGGAACGTTCAACTTTACTGTGGGCCGCACACTTTACACCATTGACTTCAACGGTAGGCTTCTGGGTAGTGGGAAGCAACTGGGATGCTCAGTGCCTGTGGCTTACTACCCACAGTTTGACAGCCACTGGTCTGGGAGCCTAGCCTAGCCTAGCTAACCTTTTTGTTTTTTTTCCAGCAATGACCCAAACCAACTCTTACACAGATGTGTGCAGGAACTTGCGAAGACGTCCAAAATTAAGATCCACTGTGAGGTGAGAGGCCTTGTTACCAGGGTTTCGTTTTGTTTTCACCTAATATCTCACAGTACCACAGATAATGTATGCAGTGGTTTATTAATCTAGTCCTTGAAGACAATGTTGGCCATAATACTGAACATTTTAAAAAGTAAACTCCTCAATTTTGTGCCCTGGAAATGTTGGATAAAGCTGTTTCATAAATGTGGACTACAGTGCGACACACAAACCATTAAATGTATGAGCTTGTGCTTTTTTTATTTATTTATTTTTGCCTGTGTGAAGCCTCTCTGTAGCTTTAGCACCAAGTGCACCAACTCCGATGAATCTCCCCATGGAAGGCTACATATGGGAGTTTCTAGGTAATGAGGGGAAATGGACACAATACCAAGCATATGTGAGTATGGCACTGAATATGCATAAGCTGTCGTTTCCGCTATTCCTTTTGTAAAATAATATCTATGCATCGGTGCAGGACTGCTCATTGGACAGCACTGCCATCGAGAACCACTACCAGCAGAACCCCCAAGGCCAACTGAACTTCAACATGAATGGGTACCTATACGTCATAGATTTCTCAGGTAACTAACAGAAACACCAGCTGCTCGTGTGCCCACATGGTTGCTGATGGCATTTAACCACTCTGTGGTTTGTGTAGGAATGCATCAGGTTAACTGGACTTTTGGAACAAGAAGAGCCGTAAGGAGGACTGGATATCAACAGAACAGGTATTAAACAATACTTTTAGCTCAGAGCCATGTAAAGAGAGAGTCGTGTTATCTCCGTTCACTCCAGTGGACCGTTTTTCACAGCAATGGTGGATCGTGGAGCCTCAAAATAGTTCCCTTGACGTTAGCCTAATATCAAAAGTACCCAATAAATTATATATTAAATGTAAATCGGTGCATTTATTGACTACTAATTAACAAAACATGAAGTTATATATCTTCATATATATATATTCAAATTACCATAGATTTTGCCTCTCCATGAACCATGAGACCGTTCAAACTTCTGTTGGTGTAATTCTGTCTCATGGCTCTGCTTTAGCTATATTTTCAGTGGCTAAATTACAAAATAATAGAATGCATATCCAAATTATAATCAATTAATAAGTAAATAAGAAACACATCATTTATATTTCTGCTATATGTACATCTTACAGTACAGGTATGCTGCTGCGATGGCAGTTCAAACACAGAGGATGGGAAGATTTTGACAAAGTAAGATCCTAGCTAGAAATACAGTTTTTTCCCATAAAGTCAATGTCAATGTCTAAGCCATATAACTAATTGCATTAAGCATTATATGGTATTTTATCATGCATAATACCCAAGCAGAATGTTTTTCTTCTCCGATTACCCTGACATTTCATGCATGCCATGTTGATCATTTGTATGCTCCTTCAGAACTATTGCAGTGTATCCAGCCAGGACATTGAAATCCAGTACAAACAGAACCCAACTGGTACCATGGCATTTACTACACATAACTTCAGCTATGAGCTAGACTTCTCAGGTAAGCAGACTCTGTTTTGAGCCTTTTCAAGTTGAAGGATACTTAAGAAATAGTTGCAGAATGTGCAAAGCAAAAACAGTGTTGCTACTAGCTGTAACAGACAGAAGTATAATTTGCCTGCCTGTTTGTGTGATATTTATGGTGCATTTTCTCTCTTTGCCAGCCATGACTCAAAAGAATCTGGTTACCAACACCACCAGATTAGTAAGACGCCTCAGTCAGTAACTGAAGACACTGTAGTATTGACGATCTTAAGTTACATTTATCCTAGTCAGGAAAGCACTACCTCAACAGCCTGCATTACTTCTGCCACAAATGACACACAAGCATGTGCATATCAAGTTTCACAGCTGAACATGGATATCAGAGCAAAATTCAAGCCTGAGGTCACTAAGACATCCTCAAACCACAGGTCAGTTCCCAGACATCAGACTTAAACTTAAGGTATATTATTAAGCAATTTTAAGCAAATACTTTTTTTGTCAAATTCACCTAATATAGTATGTCCATAAGGTCGGCTTGTTTACCGTTCTCTGAAGAAAAAAAATTAAATCAAATGAGTCTACACAGCCCCGACTCTGTAAATAGGAGAAACACAAAGTGGTACAGATCACACTACAATATCCTAGCCTTCGCAATGCATTTCCAATGTGTGGGGCAGAACTTCTGAGGGAGCGCCCTACTTACTGTAAGGCACTGAAGGGAGAGGTGTTTCTGTTTGACTACACCTTTAACAGCTTCAGCTCTCAAATAGCCTTGTGAAATAAGGTCTGAAGTACAACTGGGCATCAAGAGAAATAGCCTCAGACAAAAACCCAGTCTTGAGGCAGTGTTGTCTGATGTCGGAGACTGACGATGGTGCTTCAAGTGAGCAAAGGGTTTGAATAGGTAACCATTTGTCAGTCAATGTGATATTTCTATTTTTCTTTAGTTTTGTCATTTTGTAGTTTTGATGTGGGAAAACGTAATTTAAACAATTTCAGCATAAGGTTGCTGTAGCATCACAAATGTAATGTGTAAATGCTTTCTTAATGCACTGTATTTTTTTTCTTGAACTGTAACATTCTAATATCCCTTATTTATAACAGCACATTACATACACTGCCAATTATTAATTTTAATACTTAGTAACACTATGTATTTTGCGTTCTAAATAAGTTATTTATCAGCATCTGAACAATCTGTTTTCTAACCACTGCACAAACAGCCAACCTGAGAATATTAGTTTGTGTATTTTCATATATATATGTACAGATTTCCACTGAGCCACCTCAGAATACAACAATTTAACACACAAGACAGGTTCATAAGAGTCCACACAACATATAGTATGACAGCAGCAGTACACAAATGATCTAGGTTCTTGTCGAATAAGTGTTGTTCCAACTCAGGGATACCGCCAGAATAGAATATACACTTGACAGTGAATATTGAGTCTGTGAGCTGGAATCAAAGAAACATCATGTAGGTAGGCTGTTACACCGGTGCAAAATACCATTAATCAATTTAAACAATTTCTAACTAAATAAAAAGGTCAAAAAGAATAAACCCTGTCTTGCTTTCAAAATCACCTGACAATGACATTACAATGCATTTTGAGTAAAAACTCATTACCCAGTAAAAATCTAAGATGATTATTTCAGCATGATGACATTCCCTATCAGCATTTTTTGTGAGAAACAATATGGTCAAACATTTTACATTTACATGTATTTATCCCTAGGTAACTAATAAATCTTGTACAATTATGCAAGGGCACTTGAGCCAGTGTTGCCTGACCCACACAAAAGGGGTTATTGCACACCACTCATCTAAGGCCTATCACAACATAAAAATATCAAAGGCCCTCATCGAGTGGTCCATTTCAGATGTGAAATACCTACCTACGTATACGGTATATATTTATACACTGTATATTTTTCCATAATATCTCAGCAGTAGAGACCATAGCTAAAAATTGCTCAACGAAAAAGTATAAAGGAGACTAATATTGTCTTCATTATATGCAATTACGGGCTCGTTCTCCATTTATTTAAAAAACACCTTTCCTTTAGTGAGCAAATGTTATCTTGCAACAGTCCCCAATTATCCAAAAGTGCCACCTACGACTCATTGGAAAGCAGGCTAAGCAAATGAATTTTAATGTGTAAAATAAAGCACTGGTCACCATATAAACATAAGAAATCACATTAACTGTGGTCCATTCAAGTAACATGCGATAAAGTGACGACGACCTGAAGAGTGGCCTGTCACACACTTGACATGAGATGAAGTTAATCATGATACTGCCTAGGTCGGTTTTTGTCGTCGTAGCACTCTGCCATAGTAAGGCACACTAGCCAAAGGTAGCTCCCCTTCTTCAGCCTCACATAACTGGACTGTGCTACTGTACCTGCTTCATAAATTACCCTACATTGGAATAGCATTGGAAGAGCATCCACATACTGCATTTGAATGTGTCAAAATGGTTGTCATGCTTTGCAATTTCACATGGCAAACACATTTCCAGAAATAGTATTAAAAGTAAACACGTCCATTGAGCAAGTCTTTTGTTTGTAAGTCTCCCTACATGTAAAGAATGAACAAAAGAAAGAAAAAAGAAATAGCCAAAAGACACAATAGCTTGTTCCTGTAGAGAGCAAACAATTGGCCAGTAAATGGAACTTTACTGTTGCAGACCTTACACAGCATTATTAGGCTTGGCCAGTGGAACTGTGAGTTCTCTACCCCCCCTCCCCTCCCCATCTAGGCTGTGCGATGGCAGAGCACCTCTTGGATACAGAGGACTGTGGCACCATGCTACCTACTGCTGGGCTTCGACACAGCAATGTGTGTTGTGATACAAAACGAAGCAATGCAGAAACATCACAGTTAACTGGGACTTTACCGTAGAGCTTGATGCTGATGCACTTTAAAATGTGGGATCACGTTTCATTTGAAACCATTCCTGTGCATTTCAGAATTAATTTGACCCGAGGACAATTCATTCCCAAGTGTGACGAGTATAAAACAGTGACAAACACAGTACAGAATAACTTTCCATTAAAACCTTTTCTCATTTTGGTCAAGTAGCAGTGGAAATCAGGTGCAAGGGGGAAATCGGTGGGAAATTCAAAGCAGGTCAAATTAAAAACTGCAAACACCCTCAAAAGGACTGATGGTTTGCACATTCAGTGTCCATTACTGTAGGAATTCAAAGCTCCTCCATCGTCACAGAGAACGTACATAACCCAGCCACGTTATGTTTCATCATTTAGCCGAACAAGTCTTTCAGGTCACTGTTGACTGACGTGCTGTGTTTAATCCCACCTTGACCTGCGTTAGGGGGAGCGACAGGCTGAGCGAAGTTCTGCGGGCTGAAAAAAGGGTTGGCTTGCATCCCAAACCCGCCGGGCACCCCTCCCATGCCCATTGGCGCAGCCTGAAGCTGGGCAGTCTGCGTGTTGTGGGCTGAACCAAACTGATTTAGCCAAGGGGTGGGAGAAGAACCGGGGGTTACTCTGGGAGCCAGCTGGTTGAGGGAGACTTTGGGCTTGTTGGAGGTGAACAGACTATCCAAGGCTGACAAGTTAGGGGCTTTGTTTGTTTGCCCCGCGGGTCCTTGATTCTGGGTGAGGGCGCTGAAGTTTGGGGTGCTAGTGGTGGTGGCCATGTTCCCGTAGAGGCCCGGGCCTGGGGGGCGTATGCCCATGCTCATTGCCCCTGCCGGGAAGCCCATGGCTGGGTTGTAGCCATTTGAGGCGGGGGCTCCTAGGGAGCCTGCCATGGGGCTGGGGGAGGGGTAGGCGGAGATGGTGATGCCCTGGACGGGGGCTGGCCGCGCTGTGTTGGCCAAGGACAGGCTGTTCAGAGAGGTCATGTTGTTCATAAGGCTGCTGGTGAGATCTTTGGCCTGGCAGAGAAAAGGCGAGACGGCCCGTGAGAAGACAAGTGATAATAACTACTATTAGGATCTTAGAGACTTTTTTTTACATTCAACTTGTGTGTGTCAATTATATATTTTGATATATCTTAACATTATACAAGTTTGTAACCACTGTTTTACTGTTACCTGCTGGTCACACCTAGTCGCCAGAACAAATACCTTGTACTGTATGTGTAAAAATGACTTGGTAATATAGGCCTTTCTGATTCTGACAAGGTGTGTCAGGGCACTAGTTCTCTAATCTCAGCCTATGTGCTGAACGTCTGATACATGTACCCCTGTAAGCTCGACAGCACTCAGGAAGCGAGGTAGTCGGTTTTCATTGGCTGTTAACATCGTCCCTAAATAGTATGTATACGTAAATCCTGTGTGACAGCGAGTGCACTGCTAATTTCAGTTTTTCAATTTTTTTTTAACCAGTAACCGTAGATTTACAAGACCTGCAAACAGCCAGAGTCGTGTCATTACGTTTCCCAACTAATTCCTCAGTGCGAGTATAATGTCGTTATGTAGTTGGTCGTCGCGTATCTCCATTTCTCCATTCTCCATCTTCTCCCGCTTATCCGGAGTCGGGTCGCGGGGGCAGCAGCTTCAGTAAGCTTCAAACTTCCCTTTCCCGAGCAACATCAGCAAGCTCTGACTGGGGGATCCCGAGACGTTCCCAGGCCAGTTTGGAGAT
>JAODUH010005136.1:0-10306 GCA_027564835.1 Typhlichthys subterraneus | reverse complement strand
TTCTGTTTCACGGACGGTGTTTACCCTATAATAATTTTTCATAGTGGGACTTCATCTTTTAAATTAGGCAAACTATGCTTAGTGTTTCATTTCCACTTTATTGTGGCAGGGGCATTATGTCTTATGTCATACAGATTGTCTGTCTTGATTTGCACTGTAGTACAATAACCTTTTACTGCCACCCGTGTTCACTGTATAATTGTCTTTCCACAGTATTGAGACTGCAACAGCCCCAAGCATCAACAACCTGACACCAACCCTAAGGGCCCCCAAGACCCTTCCATGGCCAACTTTTTCCCCGTAATTGTTAATTTGTGGTTTTAACACACTATAGGCATGTTATATTCTAACATTGTCTGTTGCTATTATCTGAAAGCCAAAGTCTGTACAGAAGCTACACTTTCTTTTTATCGCCTGCATGCTGATTTTGAGTGTTGCTCTTTCTGCATATATATTTGCACCATTTGTTTATGGAGAACAAGTTCTGATGTCGTCTGTTATATAGCCAATTAGTTTTTGGCAGCTTTTAATAAGCAAACTTTGAATAAAGCAAAATTAGACTTTATAAAGGCTAACCTAACCCATGCTTTCTAACATGGGGATTTGTCTCACTCCTTTTACTATTAGAACCATTTATGTTAAAAACCACTGCTTTATTTGGGGAAGGTTAAACATGTTTGTTAAAATATGCCAGTTAAGTGTATAACTATTTTCCCTACAAATGTTTTCCCTGCTCCACACCAGATTCAAATGTGATACACTGGTCAACCCTGGCACTTTAACAGTTATACCAATGAAAGCCAATAGGCGGTGCTATAAGTCCAACTGTTACAAGCTGATACTGTTTTGATGTAACGCACAAATTAACTACTAGTGGATGTAATGCCACCACTTTCAATAGATGTGAAACGTTTACAGAACTAAATGTACGGTTTTTTGGTACACTAAAGTATGCGTTGTGTATAATGTATGCATTATATATTACAAGTGTATGCTAAATGTCAAAAGGTTTTTCGGAACGAAGGTGAAATAAAATATACTGCGTAACTTGATGGAAGTGAATGCATATTTAATACCAGATAATAGCTTGGCACATAACCCTAAACTGGTTAAATTAAAAAGAATGTATTTGTTCAGATTCCCTAGGTTGAGGGGACCCTGCCAACACTAAGTGGTATTATTGATTTCGTATAACTATTTTTGTTCAAGCTATTATTGGAATTATGTACTGTGGATAACCACCCTCTTGTCACAATTTAAAAAGAGCAAATATGACTCCTCAGAACATTGTGTACACATAAGACCTAAACTTTAAAAACTATTAGAATAGCCAGGACTTGAATAAATACTACTCAACTACTTTGTGCTTGAGCTTTATGTAGCTGAAAATATCATTGGACCGTACAATGCATAACAAACATACCGTACCTTTACCAGCAAATGTGGCAATTGTTTTGTGTACATTGAGACATGCTGTCTTTCAAACCCCTTTAATGGGTTCCACCAATCTGTCTGTAATTAATTGCTTTTCCTGGTGGTTGCTTGGTTCTATATCATGTTTGGTAAATTATACAACTCTCAATTACAGTGCAGTTGAACAGGCCCAGGTTTAGCATGGAAACGTACATTCTCCATTCCATTCTCGCCCATCCACATTTAAATTCGAATCCAATTCATCCAAACTAGAGCTCTTGGCTTCTGCCAACCTACTTCTCACTTTGAGCTGTAGTGACATGTGAAGTATTTAGTATCGAGGCGGGCTATGGGACACACTGCAAACAAGTTTGAGGCATGCGTCCAAGACTTGTCGCCTCGAAGTTAAACTGAGGCTTGCCTGTCACTTGTTTAATAATTGTAACATTCTCATATTCAGTCTCAACAATGTAAGGGCTAGTCCTGTATTGTCAATGCAGTTCCTTAACAAATCACAATTACATTACAAGTTTGCTAAAATCTTCCATAATGAGTAGAATTCTGTTCCTGTGCATGTAGTCAGTGTTCCATCATCCACATGACTTCTGTAATCAGAGTGATGGTGAGCAACTTTATCCAGTTACTCTACTGGATGCCTGGGCCTATGGCAAGGTTGTCATGCCCTCCGACCTTGTATAAAGTTACCACACAAATCAAGGTCATTTTCATAATCTGTAACTAAAGAAAGATGAATATCTCAACTGGTTGTCCTTAAGGCCTCAATTTTTTCTATGTCACAACACACAGTTGTCAGAATACGTCTTATATTTCAAAACGGCCATTATTTGTGGCAAAGGAACACTTACCAGTATAATTACTGTTAATGTTCATAAATGTCTACATACCTTAATTGTTTTTGTTACATTTGGTTGATATCAACAGCTATTGTTCCTGCTGACATCGTTGTAAGGATCACATACTTTATAGACTTGCACTTGCCTAAAATATGAATAAAGCATTTGAAAGATCGAACCTACTTTGACACATAGGTATTATAGAATTTGAACCTATTCTTTGACTATTTTAAATATAAAAAATTCCATAGGCTAAAACTGTTTTTTGGTGACTCGCAAGCAATATTATAAGCCAAATCAATATAATTCTGTACTCTCAAAGTGTCACAATAAAGTAAAGATAAAATTATGTTTGTAGTAACAATTTTCTTGCCTTCAGTATCATGTTTTGTCCAACACACAAAAATTGGATAGCATTGATCATAACACTTTTCCACAACATCTAAGATGTGCAAGGTGTTCTTGTGAGACGTGCTGTTGTACACAATGATGTAGTAGTCTGGGTCACTTGAATACAAGAGGGGACTACATGGCCTTCTAAAAAGAGACTGGCACATAGCTTTTTGGGGTATAGATACTGGAGAGGGGCTGGGGACATTTCCAGCATTATCATTAGGGGTCCAAGCAGCGAAGCTGCAGAAGCACTTTTGGATTTGTTACATTTATTTTTTATTAAACATTTACATTTTATTTGTATTATTATTATTCTCTGCTAAAAGTGTTTGGACAGTCCAGAAACACCAAACTCAGCAGGGTGGCAGCAAATCTCCCCCACTACTCAGGCACCCATGTGAAATTTATCACAGAATTGCGCTGCCTCTTTTTCTAAAAATGAAGCTTTTCTTTTTGAGGATATCAGCTGATTACAACCATACATTGTACATTCACCCATGGTCATATGCCCAATCCTACATCTCTGATCTTCATTTTAAACCAAAAAAAAAAAGCATATAACAAATATCTTACTGTTATGTATTCAAAGTTTCACAAACGCCATTTAATTTCATAACAGCCTCTTATTTCCTGGTCTTATGTTGCATCTACTGGTGTTATTGTACAATTCAATGCAGTATGCAGTGCGGAAAAATACGCCTGCAAAGTAGCTCTCTTGGCGTAGTGGTTTATGAGCCTCATCACAACTTTAAAGGTTGTGGGTTCAATACTGTCTTGTGAAGCATGCTATATTGCTGTGACGTCCCTTTGCTCTTATGACTTCACCTACACTTTTGTTAGCATATATACTCAAGGGTCCTCAACTTCGGGTCATGCTTGGACCCCGATAATTGCTGCTTGCGGCTATTTTTACATATTTGTTGTTTTCATTTTCTACTGTAAAATTTTTATATTAATAGTAATAAAGTTACAAAATAGCTTTGCTTTTAAATTATTAATAAACTTTGAGAAAATTGCACTACATTCCTTTCGAACGTTTTTAATTTCAAAAACTAAAATAACTAAATATTTTTTTCATTTGAGATCAAATATAGCATAACAAGTACTGTATAAAGTAGGCAGACATTTTTATTACATGTTAAACTGCAATTTTATACATTGTATGTATGTTGCGTGTAAAAACAAAATGCATAAGATGAAAGTAGATTGAATCACAATATAATTTTTTTTTAAACATACATTTAAAAATCAGTGCATAAGTAGGCCTATGCATTGTTATGATGATGGTTTTCGCTGCTCATGTTTCCATGACAACTGAACTATGTCACAATTCAACATGTTCAACATGGTTATCTCCTCAATATCTGGTTGTAAGGTCAGTCTATTGCGTTAATATAGACATACTATTGAGGAGCAGACTTGTCAGTGGCTAATGTAAGGATTGCGTTCCTTACTGTTACAAGAGCACCTGAAAGTAACTTCAAACACCACATTAAGTATCAGGTCACTATAATTCTGTAACCATGGGCCCAAGGTACAAACACAGAATTTATGAAGAAATTTTACTTAAATGTCTATGTAATCCACAGTACAGGTTCTACAAACTACAGTTGCCAAAAACCAAAAAATATTTGTTTAATTGTGATTTATGATGTGGTGCAAATATAATTTGCACTGTGTGTGAATCCATTTTGAAAGTGCAATGAAATAATCTGCATGCCTTTTCATCAGAACCCTGTGGTGAAACATGTATGGCACATCATGGTAAACAGTCTCATTTTGGTCCATGGAGTATCCCATCTCTTTCTGAAGACTTTAACTAATCGTTTTGCAACGCACTATCATTATGTACTATCTTGTGCTGGTATAACACACCCTACATATAGGATAACCAAAGAGACACCTCTTTAATGCACAACGATATTTCCAAATGTTTGCTTGGAAAGGTGTATAAGGGATTTATAGAGAGATTACAAATAAATCAGACTAAAACTATGGTTGCAGAACCATACAGAGGTGATGTGACGTAGAGATAGCCCATCTTCTTGCGAGCTGTAATGCCTTAATCATAATCCCTCTTAACAGAAGTAATGTCCTCAAAATTCTTCAACATCTATAACACTGATATCACAGATAAAAGCCAACACTTTCTCAAAATGGCAGGGCGTCCATGATAATTTTGTCGACTATCGGTGGTGTTGGAACGAGATCTTCCAACTTCAGGTAGAAGATGCGTTGAAGGCCTTGTATGCATAATGTCCTCAGCTCAGGCAGCTTCCCCAGTAGTTTGGACAAATAATTGGGCCTCAAGGAGTCGGCAGAGGCACAGCTAGAAACGTGATCCTTTAGGCAGGTGATGATCTGATTCTGCAAGTCCTCCAGGCGTTTTGACTCCTTCAGACCATGCCGATCTATCGAGGAAAGAGGATACGTGAGCCTATGAGCTATGCTAGAGGAGTAGCATTAGTGCGAGCCACTCATCACTCAAACAAAAGCGACGTTTCGAATGCTGTTTTCAATAACAAGGGTAATCCCAGCCAAGGAAACTAGAATTCACCTTTACATTCACATTATCTCCAGTAGGTGTAGTGTAGTCTCCTATATACACACTGGTGTATAGCAAAGCTCACCTGTAATTATGACCAGAGTAGCAAGGCAGGAGAAAGAAGAAACATCTAGCTTCATGCGATGGAGGCTGTGAGAGAACTCCATGATGGAGTCGATCCAGTCACCAAACGCTCGGACACACTGCATCTTATGCAACACTACGCCGTTACAGAACACCAATTTGTCAGTCTCTGGATTGGACCTGCCATTGGAAAGCAGATGAGGTTATGGTTTTCAGTTATCAGATATTAAGATTAAGATTAAGAAAAAAAGAGAAACATTTTTTAATTCACACACGCTTTTGTCAAACAACATCTTTAAGTTAGTACAACAACTATTAGAGTACAACCGGTATGAAGGGGCAGGCACAGTTGCTCAAGTAGAATATCGAAGGTTGAACTATCTATCTGTAAATGTTAGCCGGTCAGCCTCACCTGAATGCCAGTCGCAAGATGAAGAGTTCAACAAATGCAGATTCCAGCAGCAGCTCCTGGTCCTCTGAGCAGAACTCAGAGAATCCCGGGATGCTCTCAGCCCACGTCCCTATGACCTCCATGGAGGTTGTGAGCAGGTCATAGAACTGTGTGATGTCACCGACATCCTCCTTCTGGGTCAAGTTGACCGCAGCGTCCTGGTACTACAATTGAAGTTGAAGAGGGAAACAGTAATGCGCCATGAGAGCAGTTCTGGTACCCAATGTGATGTCACTTATTCATTTTCATAATCCCTCTTTATCTCACCTTGGAGTAATCCAGTTTCCCGATTCCCGGGTTTGAATCGATGTGTGCCCTAACCAGAGATGCGATCATGCTGACTGGAGAGACACAAGTGGGATGGTCTTGGGTGACTTTAGGCTTTGATGGCAGGCGACCCCGGCGGCCTTTCAGGCTATCTGTTCTCACCACTGAGGGGGAAAAGAGATACATTTTAGTGATAAGAAAATAAAATGGTGTCAGATGATCAAAGTGTTTTTTCTTTGATCATCAGTTAAACTTGCAAGATGAGAAAAGCACTTGTGTGCATGGAATGCTTGTGTGGCAAAGTTAATGAGATAACCTACCTTCCTTCACCATGCCTACAGTGAGGCACTTCTGGAAACGGCAAAATTGACAGCGGTTACGTCGCCGCTTGTCAACCGGACAGTCCTTATTGGCGAGGCAAATGTATTTGGAATTCTTTTGAACTGTTCGCTGTAAAACAATAAAATGTAAGGTTAAAAACATTGTCATTCTTGGTAGTGGTTGAACCAAAATATTTAAATAGTTAAAAACATATACATCAGCTGAATGCAAATAACTCATATAGGTTCATTACAATGACAGTACATTTAACAGATGCTTTTAACAAATTCCATGGAGCACAGTTACAAGTATGAAGGAGCAGCTAGACTACCCTGCCCCCAGGATAGCTAAGTGGGCAGGATCGACCCAGGCCGACTCACCTTGAAGAACCCTTTGCATCCCTCACAGGTGCGAACCCCATAGTGCTGACACGAGGCATTGTCCCCGCAGACGGCACAACTCCCCTCGTTTGCACCGGGACTCTTTGGCTTGGGTGACCGGCAGCCTTCCAACGGGTCCGACGCGTCGGAGGCTCCCGTCTGCTTCAGTGTCAAGGAGGAAAAGCCCAGGAAGGACGAGTGCTGCTGGGTTACGGAGAAAGTGTCTTGCTCCAACGACTGGTGCTGACCTAGCGAGGAAAGGTCGTCTGTTCCCGACGAACCAAAGGTGAAGAACGAGGGTGGGTGTGGCATGGAGGTCTTATCCACCCCCCAGGAGCCTGGATGGGGAGAATATGGACCTAAGACCGAGTCCCAAGGAGAGGGGGTGTGGTGGCTGCCGTAGCTCGGGGTGGAGGGAGAGGGGACGGACGCAGGGCTGCCGAAGCAATCTGAGCCCCCGGAGGAGAGCACCTCTTCCAGGTAGCTCAGTGCGAAGGGTCCCGGGTAGCAGCCAAACACCTGGAAGTCGTCGAGCTTCAACGGAGACTCCTGGCCTGGCGATGACATAGTGGGGCTGGGGGCCGTCGTGATCTGACAGGAGTAGCTGTCAAGGTCGCCCGCGTACGTTCCCATCAGGGAGTTGATGGTCGGCAGGGACGCAGGGAAGTGGCGGTCCCGCTGGCTGCTCACATCCATGGTCAGCCTGGTGGAGAAGTCCACACCGGGGAAGTCCGGGCTACAGAGAGAGGTCTCATAAGACTGAGCACCTTGCTGGGGCTGGACACAGGTCATGGCTGTGTGGGCGGAAGAAGGACATAATAAACAGCCTTAGACAATATCATTTTTGGATAGTAGTCCTTTGATCATTTATCACACAATCATCATATACAAATAGGAGGAGCATTCATCCCTTATCTTAGTAAACTTAGAAAGCTCCAGACACGTTTGCATTTTAAGCTTTAAGGTGTTAAGCTATAGTAGGCTTTATAGTAGATATATCAAGTGTGTTAGTTGTGCCTCAACTGTATGAGGTGCTGTCTTCCAGAGCATGGCAAAACGCATGGTAAAAATGTATGGTGAAACGCTATATGTATAGCATACAAACCCTGGGGGTGACTTTATGACAGAATTAATGAGCACAGACCAACATGAACATGTTTAGTAGTCTCTTGCAAACCTACACTGTATATTGCTCAGTTTCAGAAAAGAAACCATACATGATTATGAAGAATATGATATACAAAGGGTGCACCTGTAGAGTACAAACGTGTATTCGTTTATTTAAGGATTCAAACTAATGAATGAAGCACATAGGCTATATAGCCAGTGTAATATCTGGTCATTTATCAACTGGAATAACTTTAAACCGTAGCCTACACATCTCTAGTCATCTTGCTCTTTTGCTCTTTTATGGTATGTCTACGCCATTAAATTGTATTCAAACATAGATTTTTCCTACCTGTTATGTCCTTTATGAATGATTTAGAACAGTCTATAATTCAACAAAAAGTTCATCTCCGTTATGTTCAGCTGAGGAGCAGTCCCTCAGCTGTGATCTCGTGAAGACATTTATAG
The DNA here is from genome assembly GCA_027564835.1 of Typhlichthys subterraneus. Lineage (NCBI taxonomy): Eukaryota > Metazoa > Chordata > Actinopteri > Percopsiformes > Amblyopsidae > Typhlichthys > Typhlichthys subterraneus. The sequence goes on along the minus strand of JAODUH010005136.1, from coordinate 2,023 downwards.
TGTCAGTGTTTTTTTTCCTTTGCGTCAGCGAGGTTTCCATACAAGGCCTCAGAGGGAGTGGGGAGCTTTCCACCCTCTGGCCAATCGTGTGGCGCTTTCAAAGATTATGACGCACTCGCGGGATTCCGTTGACGCGCATACTGCAAAGAACCGCAGCATTGTCTTCCCAACACACAGACGACGCACACACACACACACACACACACACGCACACGGGGAGTCTACTGTAAAACAGACAGAGCCTCTGTCTGTTTTACACTAGTACGTCTTTTCGAATAGAAAAGATTAGACCAAAACCATGTGAAACTACGTCCGCAAAATACCATAAAAATAATTATAAAAATAAACAACCAATATTTAGGCAGGAATGCTTCGTTGATAGCCTATTAATTTCATTATTAATTAAGTCTTCTGTATAGGTTTAAGTCTACTTGCGTGCGCTTAGGTTTGATTATGGATAGCCTATGCCTACTTGCTGTCGGGCATCTCATATGGCCCGTCTAGCTCCGTGCTGTAGACATATATGATAGTAACCGATAGGCTACTGTAGGTCTATCTGGAGTTTGGGATTTCCTGGATGCAGACGGTAGAAGAAAATAGCCTACCAAGTCAGCTTGCATAAAGCACATAAGCCTAAATCACTGCAGGAAGTAAACCAGACAGGTCCAATACAGGACATTAAGCATGTTAGGCTAATTGATATCTTGCCAAGCACAATGCATGGCTAATATAAATTAAGTAGGTCCAATATATTAAAGCAAAATAGCCTACATAAAATGTACTGTAGTAACATAACCTACTCTAAAAATATCAAAACTCTAACATTATGCCAAAACAGAATCTTATTGTACGAAGGTGAAGTTGAAGGTCACTCGGAATTAAATCAGACGGTAAAACGATTGTTGCGCTCTGGCGCAGATGCATGCCCTGCTGTTGAGGTTTTGCTGCGAATTGACTTGGCTAAACTTCTGGGAAATAAAGTAGTGTGAAGTGAGATAGATAGGATATAGTGACGACTATGAGCGATCTATAGATATATATACTATATAGATGATGAATGAACTGTTAAACACACTTTTCCGCTCCCGCAGGTATAGAAGAGCAGGAGGGCACACGAGCAAAACAAACATAGGCTACACGTAATGTAGGCCCTATTATAATTATAACAAGTGTAGTCTAAGAGAGCTCCGCCCACCTGTTGCTGTTCCAGAGAGCTATATTTGTATTGAGCAGGTTTGTCCTTGTAAAGATATCCGGTGGTTCCTCATTCCGTGTTTCTGAAACACTTTAGCCGATTCCGACTTTTATGATTTAATCAATTCACGACAATAAATTAGCAAATTATAAAACCAGGATTATATGTTATATCGAGGAACGCATCAATCAACAGTAGACTATAGCCTACAACAAATTAGACTAGGAGTTCTGCCCGCGAATATATATTTGTATAGGCATATCTCCACGATGCCATGGATAAATATATAATAGGCTATACCACAAATGTTGAGAATTAGCCTATTGTTTTTTTATTTTTTTATTTATTAATATCATTTCAAATGGTAACCTGGCATTGTAATTTACACATACAGCATATCATCATTTAAATAGGCTGCAGGTTGAATTAATTCACAGAACTCATAACAACTCCTAAAAAGAAACATTAGGAAGATGGTGTGAAAAGACTTGTGATGATTGTGGCTATATTTGCTGGGCTCCTTGGCAGGTCACGTGAGCTGTTGTGAGATTTCTGTCAAGTCAGTGCATATCGTACAGGAGGCTATCGGGTTCCACCTCCCTGGCAAAAAAGAAAACAGGAATCCAACGTAAATATAAGCATTTTAAATGTACTATAGGCTACATTTATCACATACATATATCACATAGGCTACATTACACGGAATTTCTATAATAATTGCATTTTTCTCATTCTGATTAGGCTTGACTACCTAGTTTGTAGGACTATAGTCTAATATGCCTACCCTAACAGGTCTACTGTGTAGACTAATTGAGTCTGTGGACTATA
>JAODUH010005135.1:0-10306 GCA_027564835.1 Typhlichthys subterraneus | reverse complement strand
TGGGTGACCCCAAAATTTTGAAAGGTAGTGTATATATATATATATATATATATATATATATACACACACACACACAGAATTAGTACTGTCTCCACTCATCATTAATACCTATGGCTAAATGTACCTGAAAATCTTAGGTTCAAATCTCACTACCGTCACAAAACTTGGCTTAGTTCAGCTCCCAATTTTTAACTACATATAAATGTATACAATTTAAAAAATAAGCAACGGCTCTGGACTTTTTTGGGCACCCCGGCCGGGGGGTAGCTAGCCCAAGCAGTTTCTCCAGAAACTGCCCAAACTTTCTTTCAATAAATACGCTTTTAATTCATTCAACATGTCAAGTCAAGTCAATTTTATTTATATAGCCCTTAATCACATTGCAGTTTCAAAGGGCCTCTCCGCTAACAAACATAAAGCCAAAATGAAGAAGCCATGTGTGAAAAACTAAGTACACCTTATGATTCAATAGCTTGAACCACCTTTAGCAGCAATAACTTGAAGTAACCATTTTCTTTGTGACTTTATCAGTCTTTCACATCATTGTGGAGGAATTTTGGACACCTCTTCTTTACAATGTGACTTCAGTTCATTGAGGTTTGCGAGCATTTGTTTATGCTCTGCTCTGATAAGGTCCTGCCACAGCATTTCAATTAGGTTGAGGTCTGGACTTCAACTGGGCCATTGCAACACCTTGATTATTTTCTTGTTGTTATTGTTCTGTTGTATATTTGCTGGTGTGCTTGAGATCAGTATCCTTTTGCATTATCCAATACTAGCAAAGCTTAAACTGTCAGACAGATGGCCTCACATTTGACTAGAATACTTTCGTATACAAAAGAGTTAATGGTTTACTCAATGACTGCAAGTCCTGTGGCTGCAAAACAATGTATCAAAGATACATTAAAAGTATCTTTGAAATTTTCAGATAGATGTAGCAAGAAAAACCTGGAATATAGCTGAATGTAGTGGAGTTAAAGTAAAAGAAAATATCACAAATATACTTAAGTACAAGAGGCGTGTTGCATTCAAACTACTCTTAAGTAAAGTATAATTTCTTCAAAAAGTCACTCAAGTAAATGTAACGGAGTAAGTGTAGCGCAACCCACCTCTGGTCACGATTAGTACTGTGGAGCAAGAATTAGAATAAGAGTGGACACATAATAAATATGGATGAGATCTAGACAAAGATTGTAGTAAATTTAGGTTGATGTTTATCAACATAAAATTTGGCCTGAGATAGTCCGATGTAATGCTCTGTTTTTCTGTTAAAGGCAGGGAGCTGCTTCAGTGTTGTTTGGATGGATTGGAATGTGACCCTACGCCTTTACGTGCAAAAAAATCTGCTAAATTCCACGGTAAGAAATTATCGAATCTGTCTGTGTGTCCAATCACACAAACCTTATTTGAAAGTAAGTGTGACGGGGAGATTGTCTGTCCCCCTTGAGATTTTCTGTCCCCCTCTGGGAATCGAACCCCTATCTCCCACGCAGAGAACGGCTGCTCTACACAGCAGGCTCAAACCCATGGACTCTAGCCTGCCTCGCCAGAGTGTCCCATGAGGTGTCGGAGAGTGAGGGTTAACTTCACTCTTGAGTGCTCTTGAGTCATTTGGCCAATCAGAATCAAGATTATTCATAGTCATCTTTTCCTCGGAGGAAAAACTTTTCGCAATACTACAATGGGCAAAACGTTTGCGGTACCGATAAGTTTTTTTCTGATAATGAGGCAATATGCTATTTAAATGAACGTAAGTTAATTAGCTGCTAAAGTAACGGTAACTTAGGAAAATCATCAATGATACCTCATCAAATCTTTCCCAAACTGTTTAATGGAACGCTTGCCATCTTAGCACGTCAACTACCGGTAACGTGTGTGTGTGTGTGTGTGTATTACAATGTCAGTTCAGAATCAGAATATTTTCAGAGTTATGGTGAACTCTGATTTGTCTTATTTTAATGGCAGTCATTGTAAGTTAAGAGGAAAATAAAAAGGAACAGGTAAAGAAACAAGACCCAGGCTCAACATTGACGGGTGCCTGTTATCCGTGGCAACATTATTTTTATGTTTATTAATAATAATAATAATAATAATAATAATCTTTATTTATATTGCACTTTTCATACAGATCTGCAGTTCAAAGTGCTTTACAGAGAGGGAATACTGTACACTAGTGCTTCCCATAAACAAATACATGAATACAGAGAATACAAACATGAATATTAACATTTAGGCCATTAATGCACAAATATGGATGTCCTCAGCGCGTTGCACACACAGATCTGAACCGTAACAGATTTATACACTCAATGCTTTTCATAAGGCCCGTACATTTGTTTTGCACCTGGGCCGTGATTACGCTACGCTTCTAACTCAATGCAATTTTCGGGTCCGCTTTGCTGCTCGCAGATCTGTTGCTGCTTTTACAGATTTTCTGAAGTCCGTTTTTTTTCTGCCATTTGGTTTTTAGAGTTGCCCCAGAATTAGATCGATCCGACAGTTGTCAAACGTAGGCTATTCATATCTACTTGGTTGCTTCCCGGAATTGCCACGTCATGATTTGTCAGGGACAATAAAATCCCCCCCCCCCCTTCAAAAGGGTGGCTCCTAGACGTCCCTAAAGTCAAACATGGAGGACCATGAATCCATCAGGGAACGACACAGGAAATGGGGCCGGAGCCACAGGAGGCGGGGCCGCAAGAGGTGGGGCCGGCACTGGAGGCGTGGCCGATACCCAAGTAGAAGCAACAGAAGGGGGAGCCGACGTAGAAGCCGACGTTAAGTTAGAAATCGGTATCTCTATATCGCCATTGCTATACAGGCTAGTTGGCAGTTGTCAGGTCGGGTTCGAGTGGTTGACCAAACCATACTTATGCGGGTCGGGCGGTGCGGGTTTGCTCTCATAACGGGTTGGGTGGGTGTGGGTTGTAAAAAAGCGAGTAGGAGCCGGGGACTCAGGAGGCCTCGGGGGAGGAGCAGGGGACTCGGAAAGCCTTTGGGGAGGTGGTGGGGTCTCGGGAGGCGGAACCCAAGAGGTCTCACAGGATGTGGTGAACTGGGATCCCTCACAGTAGGCAGGGACTCTGGAAGCAAAGTCAGGAAGCGGAGACTCTGGAGGGAGAGTCCCGGGAGGCCTTACAGGGGGTGGGGAGTCAAGAGCCAAAGTCACAAGGGACGGAGACTTGAGAGGCAAAGTCACAGGAGTCTGCTGCGGCCGGGCAGCGGCAGACAAGACGTCCAGAAGCTGCTGTGGCGGAGGCCCAGCAGTGACATGCGGGAGCTGCTGCTGGCCAGCAGAGGCAGCAGTTGGAATGGCTGAAAACTGCGCTGGCAAATCAGCAGCTTCCGGGGACTGCGTAGGTTGAGCAGTTGAGTCCTGAGGCCGATTAAGGAACAGGTGGTTGCTGGGGAACGGTAGCAATGTCTAGGGAACACTGCCGGGGGTCCGTAATAGGAACAGGCTCTGGGGACAAAACGTGGACAAAACGGGCTCGAGGGGCCAAAACGGGTCATAACAGGAAATTGGGTGTCCGAGTGGGGCGCAGCAGTCACCTCGGACTGCCAGGGGCCGTTGCAGCACGGGGACAGGAGCAGCTTCTACGGACTGGAGGAGCATTGGCACATACACAGGCGTGTCCTTTGCCTGGCAGGTCGCGTTTTGGCCTGGCAGGTCATATGAAGAAGCATAGATTACCAACCTCTGAGATGAGACCTCTGATGCGGCGATTGGAAGCAGAGAAAGCCCTGCTGTGGGCTTTTTCGCACCGCCTGGAGGCAGTGGTTTTTATGCCTAGTTCGCATTATTTTTATGCCTAGTTCACATGGAACTAGGCACTTACAAAGGACAGGTAAACACTGAACAAGACAACTAGGACCACATGACAGATGGAACCGTACCGTTTGTGCAACCCCATTGTTTTCTTGTCATTAAAGTCTATGGTACCCCACAGCCATGTTGAAGCATGACACCATGTGGCTAATAGACGTTGTTAAAAAAGGGAAAGTAGGCCTATTTCTGTTAGTAGTGGACAAATACTAAATATACAGAGAAATAGATTGTAGTAAATTCAGTGTATTTGAGAGGTTTGTCAACATGAAATATGGCCTGAAATACAGTCAAATGTATGCTCTATTTTTCTGTTTTAAGGGATTCAGCGTCTTATGGAATGTTTCTCTAAACGTACAAACAGATCAGCAACAGCCGGTAAGAGAATCAAAACTGTCTGTGTCCAATCACCCTTAAAACCTTGGTTGAAAGTAAGGGCTGGTTCATATTCTATGCGAGAAATGCGAAAGAAAGTGCTCTGCGCGTATTTTCAGCATTTTCAACACTGAGCCTTTTCAGATAAAATGGCTGGCACGCTTGCGTTGTTACATTACATAACATTTTTCTACGCAAGTACACATAATAACCTCCTTTGGTAGGTCGATGCGTCAGAGTAGCTTGTGTAGATTATGAACCAGCAGCTCAAAATTGTAAAGATTCCCCACACTTCTATCCGATGACATTTCTATGACACTGCAACACATTTACATTGTATACTTTCCCTCTTTAGCCTGGAGAACATGATGGCAGTTTTTTTTCCCTAAACTATTTGCAATGCTGACCTCATCTGAGATGGACAGTTGCACAGTGGAAGTGTGCGTTGTTGTCTGAGAAGTCAACACTGTAAATAGTTTTTGGAAAAAAATATTAATTAAAGAAGCATGTCCAAGCCATCAAGAGGGAAGCACAATAATCATGCTTACAAGCATCAGGTCCAAATGTCCAAGCAAGGCGTATGTCAGCTTCTATGGCATGGGTAATTTACACAATTAATGCAGGACATTTTAGAGGCACATATGTTGCCGTCCAGATGTGGTATTTTCAGGGACATGCTTGCATTGTCCAGTAGGACAATACAAATGGGATTGCCTGCATAAGCAGTAGGTGCTATAGAGTGGGGTGTGCTAGATACAGTATACATGTCTGCAGTCCTTGCTGATTGAGAAAGTGTGGTGCATCATGAAGCACAAAATATGACAAGGAAGGCCCTGTACATTAATTAACTTGAAGACCTAAATAACAGAAGGGGTGGGGGGGGGATTCTACTTGATAATCCCCAGAGATGGATGTTTTCAGTGCCCACAAATTGAATAAGTGAAGGAAATATGTTATATAACCAACTTTTTACTGAGTACTACAGGGGTGCTGCCATAACAACAACTGTAGCCAAATAATGTCGAGCAGAGGATCCACTGACCTAAATATTAAAGATATATTAGGATCTGAAACCATTTGCGCAGTCGTTGATGCAATAACAATTACCAAAAGCTAAAAAAAAAAAAAAAGTTTTACAGCCGGAAAAAAGAGCAGAATGTCGGTATCCGAAGCCTTTCAGGTACCAAAGGTGGAGGGGGCAATGGCTACGTAGTGCTACTGTTGCACTTAATATCCACGTATATGTTCCTACCATTTCGTGGACATGATTGGCCAGTTGCAAAGATGAGACGTGGACCTACATAGATGAAGGTACACTTAATTGACATGTATTTTGTACTGTACTGCAGTGTAATAACCTAGCTACCATACGGTACATTACAGTAAGGAACCTAGATAGTTGATAAAAAACGAATTGTATAATACACAGTTGCTACACTTAGTTACTTAGTTATAACAAAAAATATATATACTTTTCACTTTTGTTAGGTGATATATGGGGTTGTAGGTAGTTAGTTACTTTAGTAAGTCACCTGGATATTAAACACAAATACTTTATTACAACGGCCGTCGGGTGCAGTCTCATATGCATCAAGATACACAAGAAACAAAGACATTCTTGGTCTTTTCAACTTATGGTATACATTAGGTTTCTGCACGTACTCCACGTTCTCAATACCGATAGATAGTTTGACATGTTGATTCTAGTGTCTTCTTACAAACAAATAATATGTATGTACTTTACTCATAAAATGTCCTGGCCATCTGGAATAGATTCAAATTAGGCTCATGGATTCTATGTAAACATACATTGTTGTCCTCCTCTACTAATCTAGATGTTCTGCCATATAATAGATTAATATAGTTGATCAATAATACAATGTTTAAATTCTACATATCAACCTTATTGTGTGAAGACATTAGCATTATATTTACAGATTGGTTTGTCAATAAACCAATACTTGCACTACGTTAGTACTACTACTGTATTAATGTTACAGTTGCTTCAATAACATTACATACGGTACCAGACAGATGTGCCCAAAAAATACTAATACATTTAAAAATGTGATTACCTTTTATAAAAGTGAATTTCATGGTTATATTCCCACATTTGTAACTAGTAAAAATTAATTGGTTAATTATAATCTAGGGAGGCAATCACTTTTTATCGGACAATCACATTTGGGCATGACACCGGTAGCCTCAGGACACGTCACTCACTTTTTTTATCACACAGGACACTCTTAATGCACTGAGAGGCGTCTTTTTTTTCAATTGGTTTCTATTGGCAGAAGGCATCTCGCAATGTTTAATACTGTAAATACTTTTTATTAGCCCTTCACACTGCTAGCATCCTCCCTCTCATCAGTCCTTATCCTTTTAGACTTGTCAGCTGCATTCAACACCGTAAACCACAAGATCCTTCTTTCAACTCTAGCTGAGCTAGGAATTTCAGACTGCTATCTCCTGGTTTGAATCCAATCTGTCGGATCGCTCCTACCAAGTCCTCTGAGATGGACGTCTGTCCAAACCCTGCCCACTCAACACAGGATTCCCTCAAGGATCTGTGTTGGGACCCTTACTCTTCTCACTGTACACAAGACCCCTCAGCCCTGTAATTTATGCTCATGGATTCTCCTATCACTGCTATGCTGATGACACCCAACTCTACCTCTCCTTCCCTCCGTCTGACAAACAGATCTCGACCCGGATCTCTGAAGGCCTCGCTGATATCAGCGCCTGGATGTCTCCACATCACCTCAAACTCAACCTCGACAAAACCGAGCTACTCCACCTCCTGGCAAAAGACAGTCCTCAAGTGGACCTGTCCATCACTCTTGAGAACATCACGGTGTCCTCCTTCCCTACCGTAAAGAGTCTCGGAGTCATCCTAGACAAACAACTATCATGCGCAGCAAACATCACCGCTACAGCTCGCGCCTGCAGATTCTCACTTTACAACATCAGAAGGATTAGGCAGCGCGCCTGGTATTCAACCAGCCCAAGTTCTCCTTAACCTTAGGAGTGAACAATCAGCCAAAGTGAAAAAATTGCATGCTCTCAAACCAGATAATTGGACAGGTTGGTTCAATTAGCTAAGTTTGCTAGGACAATAAATCTTGTTCTTGTAACGAAGTAACTATTAGTTCCTTGGATTAGTAATTGTAATATTATTACTGTTTTGGAAATGGTAATTAGTTACACTACTAGTTATTGAAAAAAAATGTATTACAGTAACTAGTTACTTCTTAACACTGCACATACACCAATGAAAAACTGACCAGGCAATGGACCACCGCCTTCTGATGCGAAATGCATGTCTTGCCGTGCCGAATGTGGGCAGGCAGGCTGTGACACACACGGAACACTGCTTCCTTATATACACACTTGATTCAAATGAACAGGTCGTTATCAGGCTTCTAACAACCTTTAAGTAGATGTGTTGGAGCATGGAGAGATCTAAAACATGCAGGGTGTGGACGTCCAGGACCGGAGTTGAATAGCCCTGGAGTAGACTTGAACCAGGCGTATCACACTACTCAATCTCTGGTCCATCTTTTTGAAGAGGGGAACCACCACCCCAGTCTGCTACTCTTTTGGCACTGTCCCCGGTTGCCATTAAATGATGAAGAGGCGTGTCATCCAAGACATCCCCTCCACATCCAAAGCTTTTAGCATTTCTGGACGGCTCTCATCAATCCCCAGGGCTTTGCCACTGTGGAGTTGTTTGACTACCTCAGTGACCTCCCCCAGGGAAATTGATGATGATCCCCCATCAGCCTCCAGCTCTGTCTATCACAGAGAGCTTGTCAGTCGGATTTAGGAGTTCCTCAAAGTGTTCCTTTCACCGCCCAATTACCTCTTCAGTTGAGGTCAGCAGTGTCCCATCCTTACTGTAGACAGCTTGGATAGTTCCCCGCTTCCCCCGGATGGGGGACGGTGGCACACGGTTTTCCAGAAACACTTTGGTGCCGACCGAAAGTCTTTCTCCATGGCTTCTCTGAAGCTCTTCCACATCCGCTGCTTTGCTTCTGCTATGGCAAATGCTGCAGCTCTTCAGGCCCGTCGGTACCTTTCAACCGCCTCCGGAGTCTTCCGGGACAACATATGCCAAAAGGCCTCCTTCTTCAGTTGGACGCCTTCCCTGACCACCGGTGTCCTCCACAGTGGTCACCACCAAGGGTTACCGCCCCTTGAGGCATCTAAAACCTTGAGACCACAGCTCTCACACATTTCCCACTCAGGTTCAATGTCCCAAACCTCCACAGGGTGATGGTGGTCGGTAGCCAGTTCTGCCCCCTCTTCACTCGAGTGTCCAAAACATGCAGCCTCAGATGATATGATCACATAATAGATCATTGACCTTCGGCCTAGGGTTCCTGGTAGCGCTTACACTTATGTGTTTGTTATAGACAGACCATGACTAGCACAGAAGTCTTACAGCAAACGCCTGCTCGGGTTTAGATCATGAAGGCCGTTCCTCCCAATCACACCTCTCCAGGTGACTCCATCATTGCCCACGTGTGCGTTGAAGTCTCCCGACAAGACAACAGTCAGCATTTTCCCCCCACAACCCGTAGGCATAGTGAGTCGAACCTCTTGTCCACCGGGGTAAATGCCAACGTAGTAGCACTCAAACGGGGGCTTGTTAGTATCCCCACACCCGCCTTGCGCCTCACACACTCCAAAGTAGAATAAAGTCCATCCCCTATCCAGGAGAAAGGTTACAGAACCAAGACTATGTCTAGAGGTAAGCCCCACCAGATATAAATGATAGAGCTTCTGTCACGCTGCACGGAGGTGAGGACCCAAACGCCCAACACTCAAGCTCTCGGGGTTCAGGGTTTTAATATAGAGCACAGACAAGAACACGCAAAACAGAGGGCTGACATCAAATAATAATCTGACAAAGACTACAGAACACACTAGGGCTTAAATACAGGATGACAAGACAGACCATTGGACACAGACATCAAGTGTCAGGTGAAATTAATAACGATCAACAAGGGCAAGAACTGGAACACAGGGGAAACACAGACTGGAACACAGGGGAAACACAAGGACTAGAACATAAGAGGAAAACATATACTGTAGGTGGACAACAGATCATGACAGCTTCACCTCCCGCACAAGTTCTGGCTCCTTCCCCAACAGCGAGGTGACATTCCACGTCCCCAGAGCTAGCCTCTGCTGCCCGGGCTGGTCATTTGAGGACCCTGACCTTCACTGCCACCCATCTGCGCACCCAACCCCCACTGTTCCTCCCACGAGTGGTGGGCCCATAGGATGAAGAGGAAAGTGCCACATTGCTTGTTCGGGCTGTGCCCGACTGGGCTCTTGGCAAGCCACCAGGCGCTTGCCAGCGAGCCCTCCCTCTGGGCCTGGCTCCAGATGGGGACCCCAGGCTTCCTCCAGGCAGGGTAACTTCTCCTCTCTTATGTTCTTTCATGAAGGGTCTTCTGAACCATTCTTAGTCTGGCCCCTCACCTGATACCACTTTGCCTTGGAAGACCCTACCAGGAGCACAAGGCTCCAGACAACACAGCTCTCAGGGTCATAGAGACACACAAACCTCTCCACCACGATAAGGTGATGATTCCCGGAGAGGTGTATATATATGTATTTATGTATGTGTGTGTGTATGTCAGTGTAAAATTACATAGGCCTGTATTACCTTTATACAGTAGGCTATAGTCTAAAGCTGGCATATCTTGCTATAAAAATATAACACTTGGACAGGTAAAACTATGCAATTTGTTAATCGCAATTAATTACGTAAAGTGTGCTAGCTAACAATGGGAGAGTATGCAGACTTTAAAGAGAAGGTTCACACAGGACAGATACAATTTACAATGGCAGTCCAGTCTAGTTCATAACACATTCTTTATTTCTTCCAGTTCCAGTGTCAAAGGATTATATAAACCTGTGACAAAAGCTTGACTACAGTGGTGTTATAAAATAAGGGTTTTAATTACAAAGAGAAAATAAAGACAGAAAACATGTGAATCATTTAAACTTAGCCGTTTACAAATAATAACCCGCAAGGGGCAAACACAAAGACATGGTATATAACACAGGGGAAGAATCACTGAACAAGACACA
>JAODUH010005134.1:0-10306 GCA_027564835.1 Typhlichthys subterraneus | reverse complement strand
TTGTTAGTCCTGTATAAACACACACACACACTATTGTTAGTCCTGTATAAACACACACACACCCTATTGTTAGTCCTATATAAACACTCACACACCCTATTGTTAGTCCTGTATAAACACACACCCTATTGTTAGTCCTGTATAAACACACACACACACTATTGTTAGTCCTGTATAAACACACACACACCCTATTGTTAGTCCTGTATAAATACCACACACAATATTGTTAGTCCTGTATAAACACACACACACACTATTGTTAGTCCTGTATAAACGCACACACACCCTATTGTTAGTCCTATATAAACATACACACACCCTATTGTTAGTCCTGTATAAACACACACACACACTAATGTAAGTCCTGTATAAATACCACACACACCCTATTGTTAGTCCTGTATAAACACACACACTAATGTTAGTCCTGTATAAATACCACACACCCTATTGTTAGTCCTGTATATACACACACACACTACTGTTAGTCCTGTATAAATACCCCACACACACTATTGTTAGTCCTGTATAAACACACACACACACTATTGTTAGTCCTGTATAAACACACACACACACACACACACCCTACTGTTAGTCCTGTATAAACACACACACCCTATTGTTAGTCCTGTATAAACACACACACACACACACACACACACACACACACACACACCCTACTGTTAGTCCTGTATAAACACACACACACTGTTGCGGCAACACGGATATATTTCTGAGCTATTATAGCATCGTTGGCAGATGTAAAAGACTTAGACAAAGATTCATGAAATCAAGCAGACTTATCTAAATGCTAATTTTTAAATTGATTTCTAATCCCTGCAGAGCTCCGTGATTGGTGTTTAAGGCCCAGTGAGAACGTCAATGTTAAACTTTAATTTGACGTCTGAAAGTCGATGGAATTCATTTGACCTGGAACTCTTTTAAAACACGATTTAACACATGCTTGTTTAAACCTTGCTGCCCCTAGCCCTCTTGAGCAATCACCGTCCACAGACTTCTAATAGTGCTAATATATAAATCAATTAGCTTTTTTAACTAATTCAATCTCAAAATGTAGAGAGTGGGTATGTGTGTGATCATGTGTGTGCGTGGGCGCGCGTTCCCAAAGCAGATCATGAAACACTGTTGTCATGGTGATAACACAAGCCCTCCTAATAAACTGCCCAGCATGCACCAGAGTCCTGCAGCGGTTAAGGCGTGCACACGCACACAAACACACAAACACAAACACACACACACACACACACACACACACTCACACAAACATACACATACGCACACACACACACACAAACAGACACACAAACACACACATGCACACACACACACACACACGCAAACACACACAAACACACACACACACACACACAAACACACACACACACACACACACAATGCTGCCTCCATAGTAACACTTCTGGACATGCTTCTACATTTAATTTGTCCTATTTACACTGAAGACATGATGAAGTTGTCAGTAATGTTTTCTCTTGCAGGCGAGTCGTTGCCACTTGCAACCTCCAACCAGATCCTGATTCGCTTTACGTCTAAAGGACAGACTAGTTCCAGGGGGTTCCACCTAGTCTACCAAGGTGAGACACATGCACACACACGTGCAAACACATACACACACACACACACACAGACAGAATGTTTAATGGTAGGATCAGAAAACACAACTTGTTTGTCTTTCACGATGGTCACCGGGTCACATTAGAACATTGTGCCATAAGATCTTGATGTCTTGGCCGGGAGACTAGCAGCACTACATGTATGCCACCGACCAATCACCATGTTCTGTTGGTCACGACCTGTGACCTTCATGTGTCATCAGGAAGGAAGGGTCATGTGCTGTTGGTCATGACCTACTCACCACGTTAAATGCCTCCAATATGTCTTGCCAACATTGACCTTTTTGACTGTTATTGTAGCCTTCTTCCTTGGGAAACTTCAAAAAGGACAAACGAACGTCAAAAAGAAAACGAACCTTTCCTCTGTTAACTTGTTCCATGTCGTAGTTCTACCTGACAATAGCACCTCTAACCCTAGGGAACCACCTCCTTATCGTGGTGGAGAGGTTTGAGTGTCCCTCTGCCCTGAGAGCTATGTTGTCTGGAGCCTTATGCGCCTGGTAGGGTCTCCCAAGGCAAAGTGGTCTCAGGTGAGTGGGCAGACTAAGAATGGAAAAGATAAAGACCCTTCATGGAAGAAGATCAAAGAGGAGAGGTTACCTTGCCCGGAAGAAGCCCGTTTGCCCCCGTTTGGAGCCAGGCCCAGAGGGAGGGCTCATTGGTGGATGCCTGGTGGCTGTGGTTGCCACGGAGCCCAGCCGGGCACAGCCCAAACAAGCAACATGGCACCATCCTCCTCTCCATCCTATGGGCCCACTACACGTGGGAGGAGCCATGAGGGTCGGGTGTGCTGCCACATGGGTGGCAGTGAAGGTCAGGGTTCTCAACGGACCAGACCGGGGTGGCAGAGGTCGGCTCTGGGGACGTGGAATGCTGTGGGAGAAGAAGCCGGAACTTGTGCGGGAGTGCTACCATTTAGAACTGGTGGGGCTTACCTCTACGCACAATCTTGGTTCTGGAACCATACTCCTGGATAGGGGATGGACTTTATTCTACTCTAGAGTTGCCCAGGGTGAGAGGCACTGAGGTAGTCAAACAACTCTGCAGTGGAAAGCACCGGGGATTGATGAGATCCGTCCAGAAATGCTGAAAGCTCTAAGTGTGGAGGGGATGTCTTGGATGACACGCCTCTGCATGTCAAGGTTGCGTGGAAGTTTTGAACAGTGCCCAAGGAGTGGCAGACTGGGGTGGTGGTTTCCCTGTTCAAAAAGATCAAAACTTCTCAACCTCCCTGGTAAAGTCTACTCCAAGGTACTGGAGAGGAGGCTTCAGCGGATTTTTGAACCTCAGATTGAAGAACAACAATGCAAATTCCGTCCTGGTCGTGGAACAACGGACCAGCTCTTTACTCTCGCAAGGATCCTGGAGGGGGCCTGGGAGTATGCCCTTCCGGTCTACATGTGTTTTGTGGCTCTGGAAAAGGCCGGGTCCCCCGGGAGATACTGTGGGAGGTGCTGCAGGAGTATGAGGTGAGGGGGTCCCTTTTAAGGGCAATCCAATCCCTGTACGCCCAAAGCGTGAGCTGTGTACGGAGCTGTATAGGGAGCTGTGTAGGGAGCTGTATAAGGAGCTGTATAGGGAGCTGTATAGGGAGCTGTGTAGGGAGCTGTATAGGGAGCT
Source organism: Typhlichthys subterraneus (assembly GCA_027564835.1). Taxonomy (NCBI): domain Eukaryota; kingdom Metazoa; phylum Chordata; class Actinopteri; order Percopsiformes; family Amblyopsidae; genus Typhlichthys; species Typhlichthys subterraneus. The sequence goes on along the minus strand of JAODUH010005134.1, from coordinate 7,028 downwards.
GTATAGGGAGCTGTATAGGGAGCTGTGTAGGGAGCTGTATAGGGAGCTGTAGAGGGAGCTGTGTACGGAGCTGTATAGGGAGCTGTATAGGGAGCTGTATAGGGAGCTGTAGAGGGAGCTGTGTACGGAGCTGTATAGGGAGCTGTATAGGGAGCTGTATAGGGAGTATGTCACACTACAAAGTAAAGTTACCGTTCATCACCCCCGACACACCTCCCTCGTCTCGATGCTGGAAATCAGGTCAAAATAGAGCTGAATGTGTATGTGTGCAGTGTGAACCAGCATAACCAGTATAACCCCCCCCCCACCCCCAGCTGTTCCCAGGACCAGTGCGTCCCAGTGCAGTGTGAACCAGCATAACCAGTATAACCCCCCCCCCACCCCCAGCTGTTCCCAGGACCAGTGCTTCCCAGTGCACGTCGGTCCCAGAGCCGAGGAACGGCCGCAGGATGGGCAACAGCTTCTCCGTGGGCTCAGTGGTTCGCTTTGAGTGCAGCGCAGGCTACGGCCTAGAGGGGGCGCACACTATCCAGTGTCTGACTGTCCCCAACGCCCTGGCCCAGTGGAATGCCTCCACGCCCAGCTGCACCGGTGTGTGTGTGTGTGTGTGTGTGTGTGTGTGTGTGTGGCTAACATCTATCTGATTAGAGCAGCTAGACACTATTTAAATATGTGTTTCTGTCGTACATGCTCCCCCTCTCTCTCCCCTCTCCCCACCCCCTCTCTCTCCCTCTCTAGTTCCATGTGGGGGGAATCTCACCCAGAGGACTGGCACCATTCTCTCTCCAGGGTTTCCAGATCCTTATCTCAACAGTCTCAACTGTGTCTGGAAAATCACCGTTCCAGAAGGATCTGGGATCCAGGTGGGAATAAAAACACAAAAACCAGTAGTTATCATAAAAGACACACCAACAAGTTTTCATATAAAACACACCACACCAAACAAATACTCATATAAACAGGGATTTTTGGTTATATTTTAAATACTATATATATTGTTATTTACTATCCATCTAAAGTATAGGATTGTATAAGATATAGTGTAAGTATAGCTGTGTACTGTATATACAGTAGCTAGTACTATTGTATTGGTCTACATACTATTGTATTGGTCTACATTCATCCAATGAGAGGGCTGGGAAATGTGTTGTCACCAGCTCTGCTGTGAATATGAAACAGAAATTTTTAGAAGTTAGCTGTTGGAATTAATTGTTCAGCAGTTAGCAATAGCTGTTAGCCTCAGCCCATAGCTTTACATATAGCAACTAATGCTAGGTTATGAGCATCAGCTCATAGCTTTAGCTACTAACCGTAGGTTATTAGCTTCACCCCATTGTTTTAGCTACTAACGCTAGGTTATTAGCTTCAGCCCATGGCTTTAGCTACTAACCCTAGGTTATTAGCTTCAGCCCATTGCTTTAGCTACAAACGCTAGGTTATTAGGGTTATGGTTAGTTAGTTACACACACATATATTCCATATATAAGACACCATATGCTTCCATATGCCATATATTCCATATATAAGACATCATACTCTTCCATATGCCATATATTCCATATATAAGACACCATATGCTTCCATATGCCATATATTCCATATATAAGACACCATACATGATGTATTATCAGTTCAATACAGTAAGCATTATAGGTTGGTGCATAGTGTCGAGAGACCTGGCATAATGTCCAACCTACCTATTGTTCTAAACCCCCCCCCCCTTCCCCCATCAGATCCAGGTGGTTAGCTTTGTGACAGAGCAGAACTGGGACTCTCTGGAAGTCTTTGATGGAGGAGACAACACTGACACCCTGCTGGGGAGCTTTTCAGGTGTGTGTATGCGTGTGTGTGTGCATGGAACAGCATGCTTCACCTTCATATGTGTAACAATCACACTAACCCTAACCCTACCTCTTACCCAACCACACAGGCACCACTGTTCCCGCTCTGCTGAACTCCACTTCCAACCAGATCTACTTGCACTTCTTCTCTGACATCAGTGTGTCTGCAGCTGGCTTCAGACTGGAGTATAAAAGTACATTCATCTGATTACCCTTCAGACTGGAGTATAAGAGTACATTAATCTGATTACCCTTCAGACTGGAGTACAATAATACATTGATGTGATTACCCTTTAGACTGGAATACAATAATAAATTCATCTGATTACCCTTTAGACTGGAGTATAAAAGTACATTAATCTGATTACCCTTCAGACTGGAGTATAAGAGTAAATTAATCTGATTACCCTTCAGACTGGAGTACAATAATACATTGATGTGATGACCCTTTAGACTGGAATACAATAATAAATAATAAATAAATTCATGATTACCCTTCAGACTGGAGTATAAGAGTAAATTAATCTGATTACCCTTCAGACTGGAGTACAATAATATATTGATGTGATGACCCTTTAGACTGGAATACAATAATAAATTAATCTGATTACCCTTTAGACTGGAGTATAAAAGTACATTAATCTGATTACCCTTCAGACTGGAGTATAAAAGTAAATTAATCTGATTACCCTTCAGACTGGAGTACAATAATACATTGATGTGATGACCCTTTAGACTGGAATACAATAATAAATTCATCTGATTACCCTTTAGACTGGAGTATAAAAGTAAATTAATCTGATTACCCTTCAGACTGGAGTATAAAAGTAACTGTGTACCAATACTGTTTGGTTCCAGCCGTGTCTCTGACCAGCTGCCCTGAACCAGTGGTGCCTATGAATGGGCTCAAGATGGGAGAGCGGCTGCAGATGAACAATGTGGTTTCCTTCCAGTGTGAGCCTGGCTACACCCTGCAGGTATAAATGGTTACAAACTGGTTATTAACTGATTATTAAGAAGGTTTTACACAAATTATGCACTGCTATTAAAACTGGTGGTAAACTGTTTTTCAGATGTTATAACCGGTTATACAAGGCTTATTAAACTGGTTATTAACTCTAAATGACTAAACTAGACTAAACTAAACTAGTAAATGTATACATTTGTTATTAAACTAGTTATTATAATGGTGAAGCTTTAACAGATTATACCTTGATTATATATTTTATCAGTATATTGAATCAGAGGTTGTGGGTACACAATACATTAGAGGTAAATGAGGTGTCTTGGAATATAAGGAACTACAGGAGGTGTCTAAAATAAGATACAGGAGGTGTCTGGTTAGAGGATAAGATATAGGAGGTGTCTGATTAGAGGATAAGATACAGGAGGTGTCTGATTGGAGGATATAAGATACAGGAGGTGTCTGATTGGAGGATAAGATACAGGAGGTGTCTGATTGGAGGATATAAGATACAGGAGGTGTCTGATTGGAGGATACGATACAGGAGGTGTCTGATTGGAGGATATAAGGTACAGGAGGGGTCTGATTGGAGGATAAGGTACAGGAGTTGTCTGATTGGAGGATATAAGATACAGGAGGTGTCTGATTGGAGGATATAAGGTACAGGCTGTGTGTGTGTGTGTGTGTGTGTGTGTGTGTGTGTACACAGGGTAACTCCCACATCACCTGTATGCCAGGAACGGTCCGACGATGGAACCATCCCCCCCCCCTGTGCATCGGTAACTCTCCCCCCCCTTCCCTTACACACACACACACACCCTGCAACAGTTCATAGTCACAACGTATGCCTACACGTAAAGTCATTCTTCTTGAGTTGGTTAAAGACAGACCAAACATTTGTTTATTGTTGTCATGGGGCCAGAACTCGAGACGTCATAGTTATCACAATGCTCCAAAATGTGCAAACACTTTTTGATTCTTTAGTTTCTCCTCTAAATACAATGTTGACAAGATTAATATTTTCATCGTTAATTATAGCTGCTTCCCCAGAAATACAACGCGAACGGTTTCAATAATAGTTTCAGAAGCTTTATATTTTGTTTCACTTTCTCATTATGTTCAATGGTACTGCAGCTATGCTGTTTTTGTGCCACATATTTTCGTTCTCATAGCAGCATGCAGCCACAGTATATGATATATCCAGGTGTTTTACATCTGGTTTCATCACATTAAACAGTCCAGAAACCGTAGACAGAGTAGGCTACTGACCAAAACCATTTTTTAAAGTTGAAAAGTACCCATCCCAACAATACAACTATAAGATAGATCTCTTGTACTAGCCTATACCTTCTGGTGTCCAACTGACTGAACTGTGACGTTCTGGATTGTTAAGCGCTCCCGACCATTCTATTTTGATTTTGGTCTTCTTCCTTTTTTATGTTCACTGTTAATAATCACGGGTAGCGGGTTACGCTTTTTTGGCCGTGTTTTTACTTGTAAAATCGAGTATAAGTACAGTTGAAATGTACATGTTTTGCCCTCCCCTTTCCTAATCAATAGCAAGAACAACCTGTGTGGGTTGTTTAGTTTAACGCCCAAGACATAACACAGCAACCTTTATGAAGGGGAGCTGTCAGTCATTTGTACGCTTTGTTTTCCCCATAAAAGGACAGTGGACGCCACAATGACTACAACTTGACATCAGACGGCTGAACCAGACTGGCCTAGTTTGTCTTGTTCAAAAACTTGTAGGATAGACATTCTCGAAAGATCAGCCTCAGGTCCTCTTGATATCTCCATTTCACACAAAAAGATTTGATCTAAAAGTGAATATTTAGAACACCGACTGTCTGTACAGTTTAAACCCAGCCCATGCTAGTCACAGTCAGCATGATTCACAAGCAGGGGTTGACTCACATGTCAGAACGCCCTATCTCCATCCCATATCAAAATATAATTGGCTAATTAATCTGTCACATCAAATACGCCCATATTCACTTGAACATGGAAGATACTCGCATCTGTACACTTAAGGGTAAAGTCAGCTAGTGCTTAAATGTAAGATAATACACATTTTGTCAAATTTAACAATTATTTCCTCGCATATAGCTATTTTAACATTCTCTGTGCATGTTGAATAGAAAAGAATATGATAATTCTACACAGCACAATAATTTGTAAAATAAACGTGGCGAACACCACTCGTTTCAACAAAGCACTACGCTTTGCTTCACAATGCATTTCGACGGGAGGCACCGCCGCAGAGCTATAATTTTTTTATTTGAGCTTTGAAGAGTCTACGCAATGCAGACAGTTGTAAAGAATACAGGGAGTTCAGACTATTCTGCCTAGCAACTATCACAAGAAAACGTGATTGTTACTATTTACTTTTATTTAATTTTGCTTTCTACGTCTTCCAGCACAATGTGGCGGCATCCGCGAGGAGCTGGAGGGCATGATCCTCAGTCCTGGTTTCCCTGGTAACTACCCTAGCAACAGCGACTGCACTTGGAGAATCTACCTGCCGGTGGGCTACGGTGAGTGTTCCTGGTCCGTGTTTAATCTGACCAGGATCAGATATAATCTGACCAGGACCTGATATAATATGACCAGGGCCAGATATAATATAACCAGGACCAGATATAATATAACCAGGACCAGATGTAATCTGACCAGGACCAGATGTTTAATCTGATGTTTAATCTGACCAGGACCAGATATAATCTGACCAGGACCTGATATAATATAACCAGGACCAGATATAATATAACCAGGACCAGATGTAATCTGACCAGGACCAGATGTTTAATCTGATGTTTAATCTGACCAGGACCAGATATAATCTGACCAGGACCTGATATAATATAACCAGGGCCAGATATAATATGACCAGGACCAGATATAATCTGACCAGGACCTGATATAATATGACCAGCACAAGATATAATCTGACCAGGACCAGAGGAGCACCTGACTAAATGTCCTTTACTCCTCCAGGAGCTCACATCGTCTTCCTTAATTTCTCCACCGAGTCCAACCATGACTTCCTGGAGATACGCAACGGCCCGCTGGATACCAGTGCTGTGATTGGTCGATTCAGTGGCACCGACGCCCCCTCCTCTCTTCTCACCACCTCTCATGAGACCACCGTCTATTTCCATAGCGACCACTCCCAAAACAAACCAGGCTTCAGGTTTGAGTACCAAGGTAGGTGACCAGTGTGCTGGTGAACACTTGTTGACCGGTCTCTGAGGTCCTCTTTTTCAAAAGCTTTTAATGGTTCCGAGAACACATTTTAAGACGAGAGGTGATGTGTGCATTTGGTGCGCTTGCACCAATGCTGTGGAACTCTCTTGCATTAGACTTAAGAGCCTTAGATTCTGTGGCCCCTTTTAATAAACAGCTCAAGCTTTTTCGGCAATCTTTTAATTAGCAGCATAGTGTTAGATTTTTGTTTTATATTATAATGTACTTTTATTTTGGAGCTGGAGCTGCTGCCCCCGCGACCTGACTCTGGATAAGCGGATGAGGATGGATGGATGGATTGATGTACTTTTATTTTGTACGATGTAGGATTTTATTTATTTGCATAGTTTTTACTGTACAGCACTTTGTGACCTTTGTCTGTGAAAGGTGCTCTATAAATAAACTTTACTAACTTACTTACCTGATCTGATCTGCAGGATTCATGCAGACATCTCCCTCCCTCCCTCTCTCACTGTCTCAATAAACAGTGTGTGTATATATATATTAAGGGCTGGGAAAACATGAAACAAATGAATCGCTCAAAATTTCTTTTGCAATAAATTGTTTTGTGTGGACAGGACAGTATAGAGAGAGAGGAAGCAAGTGGGAGAGAGATATCAGGGAAGGATCGGGAAATTACAAACCTGACATGCCAGAGGAATTGTTGTCACAAGTCCATGTGGGGGGCCGTGCATTGAAACTGCTTGTGGCTGGCTGTACTGTCACAAAAATATTTCTCAGTTGATTGGTTGAACCATCCCGTCGTTTTTGCTGTCGGCACATCTAAACCAGGTCCGTATAGCTATAAACACGACGCTGATTTGATAATCAGGCCCTTATAGCTATAAACACGATGCCAATTGGATAACTGGTCTACATACAGTATAGTGGGCTGGTCTCTACAGTATAGTGAGCTAGTCTACATACAGTATAGTGGTCTGGTCTACATACAGTATAGTGGGCTGGTCTACATACAG
>JAODUH010005133.1:0-10307 GCA_027564835.1 Typhlichthys subterraneus | reverse complement strand
GGCGGCCGGGGTTGGTGAAATCTTGGCACCGTGACGGAACTAGCCCTCTCGTGCCCCGCGATAATTAGCGTGGAGGCAGAGCCGGCGAGTATGCAATATATTGACGTGGAGTAAGGACAGTGCGAGGGTTAAAACAAAGTAAAAAAATAAAGAAATGCTACAATATAGCGAAATATGCAAACTTCATAACTTACAGAAAATTACAGCCCAGCACTACTCCACAGTAGCGGCTAAAGAAATAATAATTTATCAGCTTATAGTTCCCACAGGCCTTGACCTCAGGGGGAAAGAGAGCTTACTCGATTAGCCTCGTTATTATTGTACTGGTGTTCCTACCAGAGGTTTGGGGTTGACTTCTGTGGTCACCAGCCTGAGCAGGCAACGCAGGACACGGTGTGTGTTCAGAGGCTGGACCGGGGCTCGCCCCTCCTCCTGGCAGGACCTGCGTGGAGTAATGGTGGGCTGCCACTCGTACTCCAGCTGGAGCTTGCTGGGCTTTCCCAGCATCAGGTAGAGCTCGGCCAAGGTGACGCTGTTGGCACCGCGGGCGCTCCAGCCGTCCTCCCTGATCTGCTCAGCCGTCCGTTCCTTGACCATCACCACAGGGGCTGGGGCGGGGGTGGGCTCCTCTGAGCTGCTCCCCGTCTGGTAAGCTATGGGGAAGGAGGTGCTACTGCTCTTCTCTGAGGAGCCACACACTTGCTCCTTAATGCCTCCTCTCAGCAACCCTGCGCTGGCCTCCTCCACAGCACATGGCCTGCCTTCCTCCTGCTGCAGCGCCTGGCCTTCCACCACCAGAACCTCGGGCTCAGCAGCAAGGATTTCAGCCCGGCGATTGTCAGCAGGCACGGCTGCCGGACCACTGCCACGCCCAGATTTGGCACTGTTCCGGACGGACGGAGCTGTGTGTATGCCCAGGATCTGGGCAGCTGGAAGCTCCTTGGATCCCGGCCGGTTCTTACCGGTCTCCTGCCAGTGCACCGTGCAGGAAGCCTTTGAGTGCACCACACGGGCCACGCCGGGCAGAGTGGTAAAGGTGTTGCTCTCTGCAGGGTAGAGGAACAGCTCCTCCTGCTGGTCTTTGGTGGGAGAGGTCGGGCTGGCCTGGCCGCCCTGCAGAGTCTCCCTCTCGTGGAGGCTCTTCAGCTAGAGCTTTGATTCAAGGAGCCATTACATACAAATGCTGTGGGCCATTTCTATTTGGGGGAAAGTTTAATATTAAGATATCAGCATCTGTACTAGACAACAAAGAATATTAAATGTGCAATAAGTTGTCCCTCAATGCTTTGAACCACGACACACAATATTCTTTCTGCAGGACACCAGGCGTTAGCATGCTACACACCATTAATATATAGTAACCAGTAGCGAACCGTGACCCTGGACACTGGGTCTTCAGTGTCACCACATCTAGACAAAGTATGCGATGAGAACCGGTGACCTTAAAATGGTTGCCTAGGTGTAAGCTTTGACTGCTATTGAAACGGCCAGGGCTGAGCCGTCGGGTGGCGCACCTTCCCAGCCGTGCTTTTTTGGCAGTGTGCGTCCGCCTCCGGTCACCGTTTGCCCAGGTCCCCAACGCACCCTAGCCGCTTCCTTTAGTGTTGATAGTTTATCGTTTACAACTGTGTAGGGGTATAGTTTGGAAATTGTCTTTTGTCAGTTATTGTTTGCCTCTTGGTTGTGATGTTTTTTTTTCTGGTTGTGTGAAGTCACTTCATTAAACGCCACTCGTAAATCTTGTGAATGCAGTTCCATGTCTCGGCTTTCTCCTTCGTCTGCGCCTGCTCTCGCTCTCTCACCTGAATAAGAACACAGCGGTGCGTGCATAATCAGTGCACGCGTCTGGTTCTCCAACACCGCGCTATCTCTGCCGCGAGCGGGGTTTAGGCTTAACCGTATCCTCGTCGAAAGCATTAGAGCTTGACCGGTGTTCAAAATGCCGCAAATTCGGAAACAACTTCATATCCTTCTCTTTAGTCTGCCACATCTCAAAGAAGACAGCAGAGTGCGTAGGCCTGTCGCGATAATTGCTATATCGACTTATTGTGCGATATATAATGAACCTCGATAATCTTTTTGACCACGATAATAGTGTATTTACACGCGTGTTGCTGACACAAGACAGTAAAGCCATATTGCGCTGCTCTTGTGCCCTTGTCTGACTGATCGCAGACAGCGCTGCAGCAGGCAGCGCCACACACAGAGAGAGAGAGAGAGCAGACAGCGACTGCCTGGTGTTAAGTGTTTATCCCGATGACTACACAATTCCAGCCAACTACGTTTAGAAGAATAAATGCGAAAATATGGCATTAGGTTTTATTCGCTTCAAGGTGTGTTTAATAGCCTATTTAGCCAAACATTTTCTTATGTTCGCTGCGAACATAAGAAAATGGTTTGAGGAGGTAATTCTCGGCGAACACACATTTACACTGGAGAAATTGTGACAGTTTAAATTTAATATTTTTGGAATGTGTACAGAAAACATTCAAGATTCAAGTTCAAAGCAAACATGTTCACCACGAACGTTCGACAATTCTGAACACACCTCTATATTATTATGCTTCTGTACCGGTTCAAGTTCCTACCGCTTTACATAAGAAAACATGAAAACGTATCACTGCAAACTTGATGTGATTATAGTAAATTGACATTTTACCATTTTCTTAATGTTGGGTTCTCTTTACAAGGCACGCTACTTTACCCACATACTTAACGATATCCCACAACTGCGTCACTTTTTTATTAAGTTTCTGCTCCTTATCAGAACGTAATTCACAACCAGCCTATATCACGACAGTTGTGTCATGCAGGCTATTAGACAATTCTGTTGTGATGCTTGGTAAAATGGCGCAATATTTTGTAGCGACAGTAGTAGGTTACTATATATTAAAAGGTTCTGTGTTTCAGTTTAACTACTTCTCTCCCTGGTTCCCTTGTCGACTCCTTTACACTGGATTATTTAGTCAGCCAGTCTACCCTAGTCTTTTCTTGTCTGCTTTTAAAATGACAATAATATTGTTTATCACGATTATTTCTGGGACAATATATCGACCAACAAAAAACTGTTATCGTGACAGGCCTAAGAGTGCGCCTTAAATTAGTTTAATGTTGCCATGGGAACCACACTCGTTTGAAGAGGTCCGTCAACTTTAGTCATACCGATGCTCAAAAATTTCCACAAATACTTCTTGATGTTCACATTTTTCCTCTATAATGAAATGTTGAAAACAAGATAAATATTTTCACCCCGTATCTCACTCGCTGGCACTGCTCTCATCGCGGAAGATGTCATGACACATGCATGCAGCTACCCTATATGATGTGCAGGTGTTTTACAGCTACTTTCATTAAAGGTCCTTGCCAGTGGTTATAGTTCATATCTTATATACTACTACTACTCATATTATACTACTTTACAAACAGCGCATCTATCCCGTGTTCTCTCTTTTACAAACAGCGCATATCTCTCTCTCGCTCTCTCTCTCTCTGAATATTGAATATTGTCGCCTCTTTATTATTAGTACTTGCTGCAGCTTTCGTCTTGGCTTAACGATAGCTCCCCTGAAAATTATGTGAACATCAATCTTATGATCTTCTCTTTGTGTCCCATGGTACTGTACTACAATAGATCACATTTCAGTGTACAAATGTTTTTATTTTCACGTACTGTAAAGATAGTAGCTAGTTAGCTAGTTAATCTGCTAGTTTCCTCTGCTTCTCAGCTTAACTTGTTTGGCAGGATACCCATACAGTAAACCTACATTAGTCATGCAGGTCACAGCATACACAAGAGGCACGTGGTAGGGCATGAGTCATGTGGTAGGGCATTCTGTATTAGTCGAATGATGCTGAAATTCTTACAGAAAGTTCCACCTACCGTATCAAAATGTGACTGGCTAATGACAACTATTATGTCAAATATGCCCCTATTCACTTGGAACGTGGAAGGTATTAAATACGTATATTGAATGCTCCGCGTTGCTGAGACATTGGTAACATAGCTGCTGTTCAGAGTATTCTGCCTAGCAACTAGTTAATTTTCACCAAATTTACCTTCATGTAATGTAGCTCACCGTTAAGTGCCAGAGAACAGTCTGCTGCTTAGTAAAAGGTCTCACTTTCAATAGCTCTGTTGCTTTATTGTTTAGTTTTCAAATCAGATCAGTAATATATATATATAAATATAATATTTATTAGGCTATACTATATTTTATTTGGGGTATTGATGGCCCTGAGGGTTCCCCTGTGATAGTAACTGTATTTAGCATGCAGTGCATAAAGTGTTAAATACTACCACCCAGGAATAAGGTGTGTTAAAGGATACAATCCGCTGGTCATGAAAATCCCACTTGTGTTTCAGGTACTCGATGAGGCTGGAGACCTTCCTGTGCAGCTCCACCATCATCCTGGGTGTATGTCAGACCGTGAGTTAATGTTAAGAGCCGAGCTAACATTTGAACTACACAGCAGCTGTAGCATACTGCAGTACGGTGCACCACAATAATCGATTGATTATTTATGATTTGGTTCACAGTGCCATTAACATCAAGAATTGTGGAATGAGATACGTATTCTTCTATATAAACATTAATTATGAATTAATCACCCACCCTTAAAGATAATTATGTATAGCTCACACCACATTTTATAAATAAAAACATTCTGGGTAGATTTCACAAATATGGATTAAGCCTAGTCCAAGATTAAAATAACATTTTAAGGAAGATTTCCTTTGGAAAAACATTAGGCTTAATCCATGTATATGAAACCGGCCCTAAACCTAAAATAAATTAAGTTATGTAAATGTATTTGACTGTGGCGTCCTGACAGGTGGATAGGACAGTCTACCCTACTCTCTACTCAGGACTAATGTTCATATGGCTGCAAATCAAGCACCGATGCTGACCTGAGGCGAGGGTTGTGGGCCAGACTCTGAACACGGGCCCAGGAATGGTTACTGCGAGGCTGCAGCTCCACTGCCACTTTCAAGGGAAGACGCACTGGTTTCTGGTCTTCTTCATCACTCATGCCTGCAGGCGAACAAAGGCAAAGCACAACTATCTAAGGCTGTGCGATATGACCAAAATTTCCTATCCCGATACAGGTAATTTTATATCCATATCACGATATAGCACATTCTGTAAATGTAATTAATAATAAGCTTCTGGTCGTCCAACGACCCCCCACCCCCTCTCTCCCAGGCTTGTGTTCACATTGTGTGTATAGTAGAGAGGGGCAGCCCTGCCCTCTCTGAACCACAGTGAGGAGAGGAGATGACAGCAAAACTCTGAATCAGTTACACTTAGCTCAAATAAACAATATAGTCTCTACAGCATTTTGTAATTTATGATCGCCTTATTAGCACGACCATAACCCATAGAGTGCATAATGCCATGGGTTGAGAAACATGCGTGGTTTCTTTAAGATAACTCGTCTAAAAGATTGGATATTCTAGGAACTTGCCAGACATATAAACATAATACAAAGGTAGGGAATTTAATATAACATTTCACCATCCTGGTAGGCTGTCCTGATTAGGCTACAGTAATTTCCCGGCTATTAACTGCGGTTAATACATTGATTTTGCAAACTGTCGGCAGTTCTGTGGCTAATACTCGGGTGCTGTGGCTAATACTCGGGTACTTTTTTTTTCTCTCTCATCGGGTTATTTTTATGATTCTTTTTAAGGTAATCCGGCGATATTAATTATACATCCAAAACTATAAATTTTTGCTATGGTATTAGGACAATCTGACATGGTAGAAGGCTTTTCACATCGGAATTGGCATACTGGTCTCCATCCTGCCCGCCTCTCATGTGAAAGGCAAATATACTGCAGTCACAGAAGCGATGCGCCTGGTTTTGAGGTAACCATGAGAACAGAACAATAAACAAACCATGTAGATTAACCAAAAGATAGACGTATTAACAGTCTCTAAATAAAACTAGCCTACTTTATTTATGAATTAAGACAACATATGTGGTGAATATTATATGCATGTAATTTGTGCATTTTTAAAAAGAATACCTACTTTAGGCTATGTCCAATTAACATGTCCGTCTATTTTGCGCATTCTCTGTCTGGTATGGTCTGGTAGACTACAGTAAAAGCTTGTGAAACGTGATTACATTTTTTTATAATTTGATGACAATCCGCCACACCGCCACCTTAAAAGTTTCTATATTACATCTGATTGTATCTCGGGGATGGCCGGTGTCGTGCCCAAAAGGGACTGCATTTTATGGCTATATTACCACATTTTTTGCCGGTAAATATGAATGGAACCCTGGAGAGGACGTGGAAAGAAAAAAAAAGAAGGAAAAAAAATGTCATCATTCGAAATGGTGTGCCTTATAGAGGGGACTGGGATGAGCAGAATAACATGTGTTTCATGTCTAGACCATGTCTATTTCTAGCTATTGATCTATATATGGTACAAATATGAATTATAAAATCATACTTTCATAATTCAAAATTTCTAAAAGGTGTGCCTTATAGAGAGGACTGAGACAGGCAGAATGACATGTTACATGTCTCTAGACCATGCCTACTCGTTGCTATTGCTCCATATATGGTAAAAATAAGAATAATAAAATATTATACTTTCATTAGTCAAAATTTCTAAAAGGTGTGCCTTATAGAGGGCACTGAGACGAGCAGGATGACATATGTTACATGTCTCTAGACCATGCCTACTTCTAGCTATTGAGCCATATATACTAAAAAATATGACTTTCATTTTCATAAAATTATAATTTCATATCTGGTCAAATCAAAAAGGTGTGCCTTGTGAAGAGGCCTTAGTTGAATAGATTAACGTGGATTAATGTATCTAGCACATGCCGATTATTGGTTATTGATCAATATGTGTATATATATTTAGTCGCTTATTAAAAAATTATAACATTAAAAACGGACAGAACAATAGATGTGCCTCGTGAAAAAGCCTCAGACGAGTAAAACAACAAATGGTTTCATTTGTTTTGGTCGTGCGGATACAGAGTTATTACAAATTAAACGTTCAGCAGTGACTTGTTCCTGAATAGCCACCGTAGTATATTGGCAACTGAGTAAAGCTCCGCTTTTGCCCGCCCGTCAATGCTGCACATTCGCACAGTGTCCGACTTCGGCAGACACTTCGGCAGGTGAATATCTGTTGAAAATCCAATTTCCTTCTAACTTTACCTCGGCATTGAAATAAACGCTAATAAATTCATTCCTGCCCATTAGCTTTTGAGTGAGTGTGCAAATGTTGTGTGATCATTAGTGTACTGTACGGTGGGAACATCATCCTATATTCCGTGCGCACGAAATAAGATATTGTGCGCACAATATCCTATTTTGTGACCGTGAGCACAAATTCCTTTTCATGCGCACAATATAACAGTGCTCTTTTTTTTTCTTTCCACATTTCCTCTCCAGGGTTCAGTATATTAATTATTATCTAGGGCACAAAAAAAGGTGAAAAACTAATGAAGGATAATAAAACATTTTTTTTAAGATAGGCGGCCTATATAAACAATCAAAAATAAAAAAGGGAGGTTTGGGGTCCCCTGCTGGAGCTGCTGCCCCTGCGACCCGACTCTGGATAAGCAGATGAAGATGGATGAATGGATGGAAAGCTGTCCACGCCATTATATTTAATTTTCTGTAGCATGATACTAAGTAGTGACCGCGCAATGCACGTTGAGCAAAGATAAGTCCGCAACACGTCTCGATGTCCTCTCGGAGATCCCCATACATTCTGGAGCCGCGTTTCAAAGTCTGTAGCCTACGAAACAGGAATGAGGTTTGAGGCTTTTGTTGTTTGCACAAGATTATGCAGTCTACTTCTCTAAAGACCGCGCCGTTGCTTTTTACCTCCCGGTAGACTACTGACTAATGCCCGGTACCGCTACAGTAGCCTACCGGGGCGGTGGCAAACTGAACTGAAAAGTAACATGATTGTGTGTGTTTTTCTTTTTTTTACCTACAGACTAATGGATATGCCACCTACCTGGCCACCGCTAGCAACCCGAACTGAACTTGGAAATAAATGAAGTACAGAAAATAAAAATTATTTGGCCTTTTTTGAGTAAAATCCAGGTAAATCCCTCTTGCAGTAGTATAGACTTTGAGTAGGAAACTGCACAAAATACATACACATAACTTGAGCATGTTCACGTAGCCTATCTCCTGCAAGCACAGATATATATATTAATAAGCCGTTTTTTCAGCCATGCTTTTTGTTGGGGACTTGGCTTGTTAATAACACAGTAGAAAATAATAGTAACCTACCATAATTTCCGTAGCCTAGCTAGCGCATACCGGTATATTGAAGTGGTTGGTGTCCGACTTTTTTTCACATATAAATGACTCCAACCCGATGACGTAACTTTGAATAAATTGTGGTTAATACACGGGTGTGGTTAATAGACATTTAGTCCTAAAAATTACATAAAATATTTACCTGCGGTTAATAGTCGGGAAATTACGGTATGTCCCGAACATAATGTCCATGTGTTTTGTCAGGTAACCAAGCTAGAGCATTTTGTTTATTTTGCAGCAGTAGCGCCAATGCACTATGCAAATACAACTTGTAGGCTGGCAGCATAATTGCAACATAATCGATTTCTTTCTTCTTTTTGCTCTCCGCTTTACTGCAGGCAGTGCTCACTCCACATACAAACGCACACACACCTTGTGTGTGTGCGTAGGAGAGAAACAGCACTGGAGAGTTGTCGAGGAGAGAGACAGCACTGGAGAGTTGTCGAGTTGACGAAAACTATCCTTACGTTACTGTTAAGTGTAAGAAAAGCTTTGCCGGTAAAAAGTCAACAAGAGCAATGTATTAACGTAATCCACGCAAATTACAAAAACGATTGCTGTATGAGTGTGATTTTCATCACAACGATATAAACGATAAAGCATAATATCAAACGGTAGATGTTTTTCATCATACGATATGTACTGTATATCAGCCCTAGCTGCATCAATCACAAACACTGACCAATAGAACAATAAATACATGGACAACAATATTTAAAACCCCTTAAAATTCAGACGGCCGGCCCGCGGGCCGTTCACCATCTTGGTTGGGGAGGTTGTGTTGTTGACATGCTTAACTTAAAAGTTGTTCTTCATGCTATATACTGTTAGAAAGCTATAAATATTCCAATTTGATTGATATAAAATAATTAAAGATATGATTGTAACATCAGCTACACTCAACGGATATGTCAGACCACCACCTGCAATAAAAATTTTAACAACTCACCATATAAGCCTCTTGATAAAACCCTTATGTATTACATTCCAAATAAAATGGTCTTGTTATGTTCGAAAAGGTCAATACAATCCAATCCAGTAATATTTTAGGTCAAAACAAATAACTGAATAAATTGGTCGATTCTCAGCCTGCTATAGCCAATGAGAGGCCTCATTGTAAGTAAGTGCCAGCCTCTATTCTTTCGTATACAGACAAATCAAGTTGCAACCAGCTGTATTGATGACCAGTGCATCGTGTAGCCAATGAAATGGCCTTGAAAACGATATATAGGTTTATATAGGCAGTGGATGGTCACTAGGCGAAATCTTTCTGCGCAAAGCTTATATGTTGTTGAACCTGGTTTTGTGCGTCATGCGTAAAAGTTAGTTTTTAGTGCGTAAAAGTTAGTTTTGATGTCACAACAGCGACAAAGATGGCTAAGAAGACCAAGTAAATTCTTCAAGAAGCAGTGGAAGCATGTTTTCGGCGTGAAAGCGACTACCCGGTACTCCGAAAACAATCTGGGGAAGTTGTTATTTCTACAGATGACTCGACCGCAGATGCAATTTTTTGGAAGGAGGCTATATACTCTACTCTCATCCAGTAAGTATTTCATTATATTCAAACTTATATTCTAACATAGTTAGGCGTTTGTAAAATAGCGCTTTGTTTTACTGTTTGTGTCTTGAGTTTTCAGATCAGCAGGATCGGTGTGTGTGTGTGTGTGTTCTGATATTCCCAAAATCTGTGTGCGTATCGCGTACTTCTACCCACACCTTATATTTTATTATATTATGTAAAATATTAGTTAGGTGTTTGTATGTAAAATAGCACGTTGTGTGTGTGTGTGTGCGCGTGTGTGTGTGTGTGTGTAACATATAAGTTAGGTGTTTGTTGGTAAAATAGCTTTTTAAGTTTTGAAAATGACTAAATATACTTTTATATTCAGGTTATTATTCTTCAACAAGCAAAAGGATTTCCAACACTCCAGAGAGTTGCAGGAGAGGAAGCCCATCCATCTCCACCCCTGAGCATTGCAAGTAAGGCCAGAGGTCA
>JAODUH010005132.1:0-10307 GCA_027564835.1 Typhlichthys subterraneus | reverse complement strand
ATACAACGTGATACAGTTAGTGTAATCTCAATTTCATTTTGTAATTTTAAGAAATTGACTAGTATTCCTCTATTGCAACACACCTTCTTTAGTCAAAGGGGGACAAATTAATGCCTTCATGCATTCACACTATAAATGTTACTATTTTATTTCCCGGACAAGTAACTTTTATACTCGGACAAGTACATGGAAATCCTTAATGTCAAGCCCTGCCAGTGTAAACGCAGTTCCGGATCGCCCCCCCCATCCAGACCTTTGGAGGAGGGGGAAGCAGCCAGGGCTGTTGTTGTGCGGCCGTACCTGACAGGTGAGCATGGACTTGACCATCTGGGCGTTCTGGCAGGAGAGCATGGAGCCGGCCAGGCTTAGGATCACACACACCGCAGACAGCAGCATGAACAGCGACACCTGCGGTGTGGACCACAGAGGCGAGGCCTGGTTCGGTCAGTGTGTGCCTGCAACCGTCGCCTTCCAACAACCTTAATCTGAAGCTCGAGCCACTTGGTTTCAGCAGCTACACTTGCACATACAATATACAATGACTTGCATCGTGATCACTACTTACCACAAGAGTCAGGGGTCTTTTCCAGGAGATAATCCCAACTATCCCTGATGCCACCACCTGGAAACACACACACACATCAAGAAACACACCCTAGGTCACAGTGATAACCAGATGCTCGGAGGAGGTGACTTCAACTCACAAAGAAGCCGGCCCAGAAGGGGCAGGACTGGCGCACGCGAGCCGAGGAAGTAAAAGCCATGCTGGTGAAGGAGAAGGCGAGCACCATAGCCCCCAGACCCATGTGGCACAGGCCCAGGTATAGCAGCAATCGCGCGCCACTCTGCCCGCGGCCCGACATGCCCCGTCGGCTGTCCGACCAACCCCGGGACCCCGAGGCTGAAGCCACGCTGCTGGAGTCTGACGGCGAAGGCATGTTACAGTCTGTGTCCGAGAAGCGAAGGCCTTCAGGCGAGCTTCCACTTAAGCAACTTAGCCGGGAGTTTAGTTAGGTAGAGGACAGCAATGGGGACAATGCATGTATATTGGCTTGGACAATCAACCTATCACAATTCACCACAAAGCTCTTCGCTGGCAAGTCCCATAGCTTCTATGCAAAGCCCCATGGTGTACACTTTTGTCCAGTCAGTGCACCCAAAACCGTGGTCAGCAGAAAGTTGAGAATTGGGCAGCCACTACTCATTTATATCGTATTTGATGTTTGTCGTTTCTCCCATGAAGTCTAATGGCAGCTTCACAAATCAGTCTGTATACAACCATGTCAGCCCAGTCTGAATCTAAAACATAGGGGAAAATATATTACTGCAATCCGTATAATTTGTTATGCTAATCTTGATCACACTTCTCCCAGCCCTCTGTCTCCTTACTTCCACCTATCCCTACCTTAGCCCTTGCCATTGCGGTAACTGGAGTACGAAACAGGCCGCAAACCTTTGGGCCATCCCACAAAAACAAGCGGATGCCTCGTTGCTTCGCCCATTAATCGTCTTTTTTCGTCAGAAACCACATGGGTAGATCGGTTGTTGTCCTGCCGATGACAGCAAAGTCCTCCAGATTGTGTTCCTTCCGTCCTTGTGTTACGTCCACATTTTGCCAAGGTAAAATATGATGACGATATCCAGGTATTATGACCAAATTTCACCGTTCAGGAAACGCGAGGAAATGGTCACGAAACGCACAACTGCTCAAATAATTCCAGAGATTTTGAAATAGCACGACGCTAACGGTCTTTAACAACTACCTCCTCAAATATTTCTGTTTTAATCCTTACCATGGGAGTTTTGCGGTGGTCCACACGTACCGAGACACCCCCCCGCCTCTCTTCCTCCTGCAGTCACGCGGGCATCTCGGTCTGCTCGTGTGTGCAGCCTATGTATCGGACATCTACCTCACTGCTTCCAATAGTAGGAGCTACCTCCATATTAGCATAAAATTGGCCACATAATTTGACCCGCAGCTATTTACACAATCATCCCGATTTATCGAATTTTCCCATCCATGTATAAGTATATTGCATATCGAGTCAAGAGGATTCTTTTATATTTGCAAACTGACACCTACCCAACGTGATGACAAGGCACGCAAAACGTGCAGCCAGTACGGAGATGCGGCAGATTGCGCGTATTGTCAGGGTGCTGATGCTGAGAGAGAGGGGCGGTTGCTTAGCAACTGCCTCAGTGACAGCAATAGCCACGGTGACAGCTGCCTCTTACAAACAAAAAATAAAGCTTCGGTCAAACAAGTTATTTTAGTAATTCTTCCGCCATTATTGCATGTAAATTTCAGTTTAAGAGGAAACATAAGAACACTGTTATTAAATTCTGCAATGAAAATAATAGCATATTTGATTGGTCAATTGGTTCACTGTGTTCACCCTCCCGTTTGACAATTCAAAATGCAGTGACACACAGTGAGTGGTTTTACTTTCTTACTTAATGATATACAGCCTGAACCCCATGCAAATAGAAAAATGCTAATCGGGAGTCAAGAACCACCTCTAATTATTTGCACTCAAACCATTTGGAGTCAAGTCTGGACACTTTAAAAGGGAAAATGACAGAACACAGGATAAATGTCAGACTCTCTCTTCCTCTTTATTCCTCCATTAGACTCTTCACACCATTTATCTTCTCATATTGCACTTATCTGTTCCTTTCTTCCACATTCCCATCCACACAAAACAACTTGCCTACAAGTGTCTATACACTATAGTGTAGTGTCAGCCTGCAGTAAAAATATCTATATAATACACATTTTAACGCATTTTGCCAGATATCAGGAGAATGTGTTACAATGGTTTGGGACATTCTAATTGGTAACGTCATACATTGTAGTTGATATAGATGGGGATTGAGATGAAGAAAGTTCATCATGCAATACATTAAGAACAAACATGATGGGGGCTTGATGTAAATGTAATAAAAAATGGGAGGAAAAATGTATCCATTATTGACTTTACCTTGGAGAAATTGATCTGAATGTAAGACTAGAGAGGAATAACAAATAAAGTGCTCAAGCCTGTTTCTCATGGCACTATTGGCACAAGATACATTTGGCACATAATGTTAGACCTGTTAAATGTCATTGATATTAACATGCTGTATGTCTCAGAGCTTCTTGACATGAGATTTGTGTGTTGTGAATAAACAACTTGTGGAAACTAAATTCTTACAATCCTAATGTTTTTTTTTTACAAACAACAAATGTAGAGTTCTCTTGCATGGATCCTGCAACGCACAGCTCTCTGCCACTCAGAGTGTTCATACAATTCAGTAAAAATCTATACAAGATTAACTCTTATAAAATCTTTCAGGGAATGATGAAGGTCAAAGAAAACATCTGAATGAAAAATAATATTTGACGCAATAGTGCATTGTGGAATGCTGTGTCAAATTGCAGTTTTGCTGAACATCACATAGTTACCTCACTAATCATAGTATCACTAATACAATGATTACTAATAGGACATTTAATGAAAATTCATTTTCCAAACCTTGCTGACAGCCAGTGAATATACTGCTGCAAAATGTGATTATACTTTAGTCCACAAGATGGAGACAGAGGACCAACACATTTCTCCTTTTCTCATTCGATAAGCCTATCTGTTCCTTACACTGGATTTGTGTCTGCTAGTTTTGCTAAATAAGGAGACATTTAGAAGATTTCTTCTCTGTGGTGCTGGTAACTGTCACCTCTCGACCTGCTTGGCCCTGCAAAACAAATTAACTGGATCAAAGCAAAAACTACACATTTGGACATGAAATTAAAACATAAAACTAAACTGGTATTAAATTGGATTAACTTTATTAACTTACTGATTTCTTGCTGGACTTCTGCAGTATTTCTTTTGCCAAAGCCATAAAAGACTGAGACAGAAAGAACAACAGACAAGCAGGCAGTCAAAAGACTACTACTCACATAAGTCACTCTAGGAAAACATTAGCTTCTAAAGGAGACAAACACAGGTAATCCACTTATGCTCTCTCACCTCCTCAACGTTGATGCTGGACTTTGCACTTGTCTCAAAGAACTTGATCCCATGATCCTTTGCCAACTGTGAGGAACAGAGCCCTGACCATGTTATAGTACATCAGAATATACATTATGATGTAATTTCCTGACCTGAATGAACCATTACCATATACTGTAAATCTTTAAAAGGTAAATGTCAAAGTATCCTAAACTTCATAATAACATCCAAATTGCTCACAGAGTCATACAATGTTGGTTCAGAATCTCTTATAGCCTCACAAACACTTTATCCGTCAAACCACAGGATAGGCTTGTGTAAAGCGTGGTTGTTTGTTTCCCACCAAAAAGTGTTGGATTCCTGACATGCCTGGCCTACTTTTAAGCACCACTGAGAAGGATGTATATCACTTACCTTCTCCTTAATACTTGATATTGTACCATGAGCTGCTTTGGAAAAAGTTTTATAATCAAGCAGATTCTAATATATAATATAATCTCACCTTTTCTCCTGTCTCCTTGGAAACTTTTCTCTTAGCTTCAATGTCACACTTGTTACCAAGCAACATCTGATTGACGCCGGCTGATGCATTCTGGGTGAAAAGGGATGCATTGATCTGATTAGATCCAGTTCAATTATACATTCATCTGATAGCCTATTCAAAGACAGGGTATATATCATAAGAAAAGGGAGTACATAGTTACACTAAGTATGGACTGAGAAACAGAATCAATTATGCTTCAAAGCAAACAGCACATATTACAGGGGATTAATTACTAATTAGACATACGCAAACAAACTATTGTTTGTCTATTTCAGATACACATTTCAAGCTTATGGTCAGTTGTGTTGTCTGAAGGGCTGTGAAATGAATTGACTACTTGTTGTAATTTAGTCAAACTTCCTCCATCAAAAGATCAAGCCTGTCCAATTATAACATTTGTTTTTTTGACTAAATGGCATATTTTCAGTGCAAGAATATGCATGGTCTATGTCAAATAAAGGAATAGACTATAAATACAAAAACTACATTTGGCCTCAGATGTGTGAAATCATTGCTGGATTGTACCTAACCAACCACAACTGACCCACTCGGGCATAAAAAAAAAAAACAAAGTGTAACACAAACTAAAAAATAAAGGTTCAGTTTTAAAGAAGAGAAATATGTCAAAAGGTATGTTATAATGACGGGCCTTAAAATATGTATATTGTATTCTATGGCATTTTTTTTTCATAATAACAAAAAGCATGACTAAGGAGATTTTTCGTGAGCAAGATTCCTGTCATTTACTACAGTATATATAAGCGTGGTCTTACGTCTTTAATGCTCTTCATCCAGTTCTGAATGTTTTCAAAGGACTTTTCATCAGTGATGTCATAGACCAAGATGATGCCCTGCCAGATGAAATGGGTTAACTTAGAAGTCATAGGCAGAGAGCGCACAAAACAACACAATATCAGTGGGCACAGGGCATGTCATCTTGAATCAGCCTGGAGCTCACCATAGCTCCTCTGTAGTAGGCTGTAGTAATGGTCTTAAACCGCTCCTGCCCTGCTGTGTCCCTGTGTACGCATGCACATGCGCGCACACACACACACACACACAGAACTATTTAATAGGCCTGTCACAATAATTACTATAATCTACTTTATCATGCAGTATATAAACATGACCTCAATCATTTTTCAGACGTCAATAATATTGCCTGTTGTATTTACACGTGACAATAATATAGTTTACCGCAACCATTTCTGGGACAATATATTGCCCAACAAAAATAGCTATCAAGTGACAAGTCACTCTCTCTTGACTGACAGTCACTTTTTATGGTGGCCAAATGTGATGGACTACGACAACAAACCAGTCATGAAGTTCTGTTTTGTAGCACTACACAGCAATGTCTTCCCTTAGGAAACCATCCAAGGTGATATAGGCATAGAAGAGAACAGAGGCAGTTATCTAAACTAGAAGATGAAGTGCAAGCACCGTCACTTGTCTCTTACCAGACTTGTAGCTTCACAATTTTTCCATCAATGTCAATGGTTTTTACTTTAAAGTCAATGCCTGCGAGATAAAATGAGAATATAGGACAAACAATAAGTTAAATACTTCAAATATGAAATAACAACAGAACAGGTCACTCTAATGAAACTAAAGGGCCGATTGTAATTCTCAATCCTAATAAACTGTAGACTACCAGACAAAGAGATATTAGGACAATTGCACACAGGCCTACACATGCTGTCTGATGGGTTTGTTTTGGCAAGATATCCTGTTAGACAGACAGGCTCACAGAGGGGCAGGAGAGGGTTGTCCTCTGCAATCTGTGCATGCCAGAGGGCCAACCAATCTTCTGGAATGGAGAGATGGTAAAATAGATAGAAATAAGTGTGGGTGGAACTACTGGTAAAAGTGATAGAATGAGATATCATGCAGTGATGGTAAACAGGACAGGAAATTAAAGTATAGAAGAAGCGATATAAGGAGCTATAGTAGAGTAAAGGCTAGTTCTGACATGAAATTACTCAGTCTGCGCTTGAGAAACATGAGTGTACAACATAGCCTACGGTACACTATGCTATGTTGGTAGGCTAGTTGGTGCAGACAGAATTATGACATTTTCGTATTAAATTGCTAAACTAAAGTTGCCAATAAGGTATGTTATTAGCATAGAAGTAACGTTTACAGTGTAACAACAGCCTACCGATAGTTGATATGTATGTGGAATTGAAGTTGTCCTCGGCAAAACGAATGATGAGACATGTTTTGCCAACTCCACTGTCCCCGATAAGTAATAATTTGAAGAGAAAATCATACTTTTTCGCCATGTTTTCAGCTACGATTCAGAGTTAAGACGGATACAGCCACCTACTCAAAGCAATGCTTTATCACTGGATATGGACTCTCGAAACATATGTGTCCAAAATAAAATTGATATTGCTGTAGACTGTGTGGGATTGTATTTTGTTTCCCTTCTCCCTCCAGGTCCGGTAAATTCCGATCCCCCACAGTGCCAAAAGTTTCAGTTTGTAAAGATCCACTGACTAAGATCGAGAGGTGCAACTTCGACCGAGGGCAGACTGACTCATTCAAGTATTCTAAGTATAGTGCAACGTTCTATGGACCATTGTGAACCGGTTTAAATCCATTTCTTAAAACACACCTGGATAACGTGTTTTCGCCCTAACAAACGAAGTTCCGAGCTAAGGGAAAATGTACGTAGTATGCTAGGCCTAGCACATACGTGTAGAGGAGGCAGGGCTTGCCTGGAGTGGTAGGGAGTTGGGACTGTCTCACATGTCTCAATTCTCAACACAAGCGGTAGGTGGCAGGACATAGTTTACAAGAGAGGCCGTTATACAGGTTACCGTACTAACTTAGAACGGATCGCTTTCACTGTTTTTGCAAAGCCCTGTCCAGAAATAAATATAGGCTACGCCACATTTTATTTTGGTTTATTACAATTAGTCAGAGGACAAACACTTCCCTGTTACTTTTAGATATAGTATTTATTGTTAATTCTAACTAACTAAATCAATCAACAATCTGAAAGCCAAATATTTTATTGTACCTCCTTACACTACATGTGAATGTCTTGCTTTTAAACTCCCTGGCTCCCAACCTCTGATTTGTTATAATACAGACCTCACAAACTAACTGACATATGTTTTTATCAGAAATGTCATTACTTTTTACTTTATTAGTGGTAAGTCTCCCATGTGCTTGTGGGCAATTTTAATATTCATGTAGACAGAACAGCTAGCTGTCCATTCGCTGCTGATTTTATGTTGTTACTTGATGACATGGATTTCATCCAGAATGTTAATTTCCCAACTCACAACAATGGCCAGATTATTGATCGAGTCTTCTCCACTGGTGTTTCTCCTGACAATGTTACTGAGGGACACCTCCCCATATCTGACCATCTTATTCGAAATATCTGCACCCCTCCCAAAGCAACGATCCAATAACCGCACCATCAAATTTAGAAACATAAAAAACATGAATCCTGTTGAACTCATGAACGTGATTGACATCTATCCCTGTCCTACTTCTCTGTCCCCTCTGGAACTCACAACTCACTACAATGACTTCCTCCTCTCTGAATACCCTTGCTCCCCTCAAAACCCGCTCAGTCTCCTTCACCCACACTGCCCCCTGATACACTCCTGAGCTGCGGCAGCTGAAGGCTGCTGGATGGTGTCTTGAGCGTCTGTACAAGAGGACTGGACAAGAATCTCATTCACAAGCTTACATCACCTCTCTAGCTACTACTCTGCCATGATCAACTCTGATAAAAACCCCAAAGTCCTTTTTTCGACAGTAAAACACCTACTCAAACCTCCTGATAACTCCCACCCTGACCCCATGCCTGAATTGTGCAATTAATTTCTGGCCTCCTTCAATAAAAAAAAATCTAAACATCCACCTCCATCTACAATCACCCCCCACCCCTGCTGAGAACCTGGGTGAACTCATCATTGGGCTCAACCTCCACCCCCTGCCTCTGTGACTTCATCCCGGCCACTGAAAAATCCATTACTGAACTCATCATGAAATCAAAATCCTCTACCTGTCAACTTGATCCCATGCCCACTAGCCTCATCAAAACATGCCTTCCCTCCATCTCTCGCCTGCTCACTGACACCATTAATTCTTCTCTCGCAACCGGCTTCGTGCCCCCACCCTGAAAACTGCAGCTGTGACATACACACTCAAGAAAACCAATGCTGACCCAAATGATCTGAACAACTTCCGCCCCATCTCCAATCTTCCTTTCATCTCCAAATCAGGGTGGTGGCCTCTCAGCTCCTCAACCATCTAAATTCCAACAACCTACTTGAACCGTTTCAGTCTTAGTCCGTTCCATACACAGTACTGAAACGGCTCTTGTACAAATGACATCCTCCGTGCAGCTGACTCCGGCTCCTATCAATCCTTGTCCTTCTTGACCTGACTGCAGTCTTTGACACCATCTCCCACCTACTCCTCCTGGAACGTCTGTCTGGCATTGGTATTTCAGGAGTCGCACTATCCTGGTACTCCTTTTATCTCTCAGACCGCCAACAATTGGCTCCAAATCCACTCTCCTCACACAAGACAACTTCAGCCTACCCATCCCACTGTCAACAACTGCAAAAAGTCTAAGGTGTCATTTATGATAAATCCCTTTCATTTGAATCACACATCAAAACAATTACCTGGGCATTCTTCTTCAACCTCCGCAACATATCTAGACTCCGCCCCTCACTCTCACATGCACCAAAATCTCATCCACGCCTTTTATCACTTCACATCTGGAAGTGACTCTCTTCACTCTGGCATCCTAACCAAAATTATCAATAGACTTCAATTTGTACAGAACTCTTCTGGCAGAATCCTCACGAACACAAAGTCAACGGATCGCATTCACGGATTCAGCTACATTGGCATCCAGTAAAGGTCAGTATAAACTTAAAGATTCTCCTCCTCCTTACATACAAGGCCCTGCACAATCTGGCTCCCTCCTACCGCTCTGAAATTCTCCTGCCATATACTCCCTCCCGATCTCTTTGCTCCTCCTCTACAGGACTTCTCGTCACCCCCACATTCCACCTCTCCACCATGGGGGCTCGGGCCTTGGCTGCTCTGCCCCCAGACTCTGGAACACACTGTCTTCCACTGCACATTCGACATGCCACCACAGTCAAGTTGTTTGTTAAGCACCTCAAAACCCACATCTTCAAGTTTGCCTAAGATGTTTGACCCTTTGTTCCACTCTCAACTGACTGTTTTATTTAATTAGTTTATTTTGTATATATTTCTCAGATAAAATGTTTATTACTATAGTGTAGGAGTCGACATATTCAGGAGATGAATATTAGTGTCAACTCTTTTGTTTATTTCCCCCCTGCTTAACAAGACCACAACTTGCAGCCACAATTAAAGCTCCTAATCATACCGCTATGCATTGCCTGGGAAATGTGATAATATTACTACACAAAACAATGGCAAAACCTGTATAAACATAACTGTGAATTCTAACTATAATAGCATAGTCTGTGGGTGAGTATTCACCACAACAGTGTATATTTCAGCCAAATGTTTTATATCAATGTATTTTAATTGTAAGATGTCCTTGAGTGTTTAGAAAGGCGTCCAAAATAAAATGTATTATTATTATTATTATTATTATAACTATGAAGACACCCAGTATCGATTGCATATGAGCACCGTAGGCCAGCCAAAGACATCTTACGCAGGTGTTACGCCTAATTCTGTGTCCTGCCGAATTCAGTGACCCTTTCGAAACGAAGTATGTTAAATAAAGCAGA
>JAODUH010005130.1:0-10309 GCA_027564835.1 Typhlichthys subterraneus | reverse complement strand
TTCAACCCCCCCCCCCCCCCCCCCCCCCATTCCCTCCCATCCTCATCCTTTCCCGTCCGTTAGGTGCAGCCTGCTTACAGTAAGGATGTTTGCTGTTGCTCGTACCTAATGAATCCTGCGGCTCGCATGAAGCACGATAAACACCGGGGCGAGAGGACAGGGTCATGCTGTCACTGGGAGGCTGTGGTGTGTATTCTCTTCCCGTCGGACACGCCTTGGTGTCGTCTTAAAAGTAACAATGCCGACGCCTATTCAGAGATAGACAGGCGTGTGGCAGGTTTGTTTTTAATGGGAGCACTTGTAGCTTATGTAAGGTCCCGGCAGCGTGGGTGTCCTGGTAAACGTCACATGTTTACGATTGTTGGCTGTGGGTGTTCAGTGTCCTTGTGGAGGTCAGGGCCGCTTGTGAAATAAACCTTCCACCGCATATTAGCTCCTGTATCCCACCGAGGAGGAGAAGAGGGAATATGGCCAAATAGCAGGATTATAAAATATATGAAATGGAATACTAGCTCTAAAGTTGCAGTACACACATACAAATAAAATAAAGCAAAGTTGAAATTCAAGTCACAGCTTGTATGCGTACTGTTCTGGGCAATAGAGTCCCGATGGGCTTAGTCATGGTGAGGTGCGTTTAATTCTACTGTGAGCTGCTTACTGTGCAGGCACAAAGATGACCCCTTTACTCATGATCTGTGTCACCGCTGCAAGGGTTGCACTTAAACATGTGGCAGGCAGACATGAAAGAATATCGCATCTAGCCAAGATTAGGAGCATGCTGTTCCATCTGCAAACAAGTGCTAACTAAAGTAACCAATGAGTTGCTTAGCCCTTTCCTTCCACCCACCTCTTTTAATGGTCATTCATTCTTTCATCTTTCTTCTCAAAGCCTATATTGTTTGACTACTGATGTTGCAAGCTTTTTTCCCTACCATACTCCTTTCTCATTGCTGTGAATTAAGCATTTTCTGCCCTTTTCAAAAGCCAATATATTGGATCAAATGTCGATGTGTCAAGGTCTTCTTGGCACCTAATATTAGTTTATTGTAGACTAGACATCTTGCATGTCCTTGCATGCCCTGACCAACCCTATCCAGGCTTCATCTGTTATCTGCTTTAGTTTCTAATTTTATTCGGGAGAGATATTGAGATATTTTCTTATTGGTAGGTAGTCAAGACAAATTATTTAATTTTTCAATTTTTCATTATTGCACATTTATCCAAAGTGAATTGCACTTATCCAAAGTGAATTAAGTGTTAAGTGACTTACCGTAGTATTAAGGAGCAGGGTAGGGTTTGTTCAAGGTGCTTCCACGTACTGTATGGCATCATCCATAGATCTTTCAGCAGGGAGTCAGCCAACCTAACCACTACCCTAGCCTGTCTACTCGAGTCTTGAGTCACTCATGTTCACAAGGCTTTTTTTATTGCACATGGGTCTCAAATACTACGTATACAACAGGGTGTTTTCTGTTGTTGTGCTGTGTGGAAAAACAACAAACCACTAGGTTAAGAACCACTGAGAATTAAGCATCTTACCTTATACAATGTTATTTTCTCCCCCCTGTAGGTATACGTATACTCTGTGCCCCTTCAATCAAGTCACACAAAAGAATGCAGTAGGAACAGAGGTCTTATTAGGGTAAGTAGCTCAATTACCTTGTCTTAGTTAGATTGTCTTCATAGTTCACACCAGGAGGCCAAGGTACTTCAAGGACACTTAAAATATTGCTGCTTCGGGTAAAAAGCTCTCTCTCTGGCTATTATTACATTATACATTACCATACGCTTTTTTTTAAAGTGCTTTTTCAAATGGCCTTGAGTGCAAACATTTTTCCTCAGCTTCGGAATCTTAATTAGAAGTTCTAGAAGCTATAATTTAAGGCAGACATGTTCTTGATGTAAAAAGTTGCATCTTGGATAGTTGCTTAGCTTTAGTACGTACTGTAGGTGTCGAGTATTTTATTGCTGTTATCTACTTGAAACTAATTATCAAAATGTGCAAAATTACATTTTATGTTCCATGAATTGGCTTGAATGCTGACTGATGCAAATCCCACCAGTGGACTAGTCCGAAAGCTATTTAATCATTGTTACGATGTTCATATGAAGTTACCGTAAGACCAATATTCGCGCTATTGATTCTTTTTTATTGTTATTCAATCTGCGTTAGGCTTCATCTGACCTTTAATCAATCGCAAACAGCTCTCTATTGCAGTTTTAATACCTTTTGATCAATGACAAAAAGAGTGGGCAAGCTTCATATAGTGCTGGGGTTATATTTCGTCTGCTGTGAAGGGTTTCCATTTCATTTACAGGATTACGCCAAGGCTTTTTACCATCCCCAAGGGATTGGCGGTGTTGACCGCTGGACATTGGCCTGTATCAAAATGCCTGTGCGCTATGAAAGATGCCACTCAATCCCCATAGGGCCACACCTTTAGATGTCACCGGGCAAGGCCTATTTTCTTCTCGCTTTATGTTCCCTTTCGAGTTCCGGCATGCTGGACGGCGGTGAGATTGCTTCAAGGACCGGTGAGGGATGTGAGGGGGGGTTACAGAACAAGTTAGCTAGAAATGGTTTAGTGGTTGCATGTGTCAGTCTGTGGCCTGCGGAGCCATGTTCCATCCAGCTAATGAGTTGGAAACAGCGGCTGTCATTACCTGATTCTATTTCTTTTCCTGTTCCTATGATCATGACGTCTCCTTCCTCCACCCTCTTTATATCTGTTACCTACTTGTCAAATGTGGGCTTTTTTCTCCTTTTTTTTTTTTTGTGTGTGCGTTTCTCTCCTCGGAATTTTTGATTTGAGGTGATAATTATGGGATGTCGTCGTGCTGTCCTCTTCCACTCTCTCATTAGCCTTAACCATCAGTCATCTGACACGTTTATAGGGTGCAATTACAGAAGTGCTATTCCATTGACATTGGTAGTTTTCAGGCAAAATATCTCTATATATATATATATAAATTAATTGATAAATAAAATGTAAAAAATATAATTAATACGCATGCATGATTGGCTGCATCTCCTCAATTGCAGGGCTGTTGTGGTTGTAGTGGGCTGACAAGCTAATGTCTTATTTTTCACACTATAGGCCTAAATGACCATGAAAATGTTGCAACGGGGTGTCAAAACATATTTCCCTCCTCAAGATATGATGCCATTACGCTTGGCTTGTCATCATTTGGCGATGACTCGAGACGTTCCGAGACACATCGGGGGGATAATTTATTAGCGGTTATCCTTTAGTGCATGTGCGGTTTTGCTTTCAGGCGGTGAACTAATTAAAATCTAAATTAAGACTTTGTGTTCTTTGTGAACTGTCACCTCCCACACCTCCCACTCACGTTCTGAGCAAAAAGTGCAACGACATGAACGGAATACAAACTGTGAGCAATATGACCCGGGCACCTCCGCCTGCCTGTCACTCACTACGCTATGGAAGGGCAGGAGGACCAAACTGAACTGGTGGTTGAAAATATCTCATGTCATGTTTCAGGAGATGTGGTCACTGAATGCGGACAGCCTGAAACAAAATGGCTGCCTTACATCACCGAAGAGGCTCTTGATTCTGATATAGCCACATTATTTTCATGAAAAGCCTTGCATGTCCGTGGAGGGAAAATCTTCTCATAAGATGATCTCATCCACCTCAAAGTGGTTAATGGAAACTAAATGGTAGCTTGTTTTGTTACCGTAAAATACCACCGGCATACACAAAAATAAACGTCAGAATGTAATTTACTTGGAGCGGTCATCCAGCGCTCCACTGTATGATACAGTGTATGATGCACTGTATTTTCTGGGTAAGCGAGGTGAAATGTATAGGTTTTGGGGGTAGTGTTAGGGGCCGATGAGGGGGTTGACTGTGGGTGCACATGAATCACAGCCCACGCGTTGGGAATAAAGTTCATTTTTTATCCAGACAGACTATCAGTCAGCCCTCGCAGGATATGGCTGAGCCCCCTGATATCAATCTGCGGTGAGGCATCCTCCTCTCTCCCCAGAGTGGGTGAGGGGAGTGCTTTGATTTAAACGGCAGCATTTATCACACCTGCTTCACCCATCCCATAGGACACGAGTGAAAGAGAGGGGGAGCCAGAGGAAGGACGCACATTAACATGCTTGTCTTGTCAAGTCGCACTGCCAGTGCTGCTGAGACTACAGCGGCGGTGTGCTTTCCATCGTCTTCACAAGCTAGCATACCATGTATGCTAGCAACAGCGCTAGTGATGCTACATTTGAGGGGGACACGGATTTGAATGGACGGGAATGTTGCTGTTTTTCGATTAGCGCTAATGCGGGACGGCTTAGTTTGTGACCTAGGACGAGGCTTATAAAAATCTGTGTGGCTTTGTGTACAGACTCCTAGCGGGCGCCTCGAGCTGGGAATGTGCTCTCTCCGTGTTGCGTTTTCAGCATACAAATATCTGTCCTGTATATTAAATCACCCTGAACGCACTCTCTTTTGTTGTGGCTTGCCTCTGCGTGCGGACGCGCGCGTGTTAACATTGTGGCTCGGTGAGAGGCAGCCGTGCTGTGCGCTCCCAATTATCTGTAAATATAGACATTATACAAGCCTTTACTTACCCACAGATGACAATATGTCTCCCTTTCCCATTTAGCCCATTCTGTCTACAAGCGTCAGCGGCACGCCCGCTTCCAGAAATGGCCGCTGTAACGATAACATCAGCTATGATAATGATAACGGAGTAGGGTAAAATGCCTGCGTTGCGACAAACACCGTCCTGGCGAGACAGTGTCGTCCATCTTCATAATGTCTCCCCAGCGCATACACATACACATACCCCCCCATACCCCAATCCCACAAAAACACGTTGTGCCATTTCAGGAAGCCAAACAGATGTGCAGGCAGCTCAGTGACATACAGTCGTGTTCCCACTAGTACTGTATCTGTAGCGTTAAGGGAAGGGAAAAACGGGATCCATACAGTCGATGGAGTAGCCAGCGTGTGTGTGTACCGTATGGGCGAATGAGTCATTGCTATTGCGGCTGCATTCAGCCAGGTCTGGAGGTGAAAAAGACTCAAGATGACCTGTGGAGACGTTATGCCTCCTGAGCAGTGGTGTTCTCTCATAATCGTATAATGGGGGGACACATATTGACACACAGTGGGAGGAATGGACCACACACAGTACACATGCACACACAAACATGCTCATGGACACACAAGACCAAGACATGAAAAACATTGTCATTCAACATAGCACTAACCTTATATGTAATTCAACTATGTACAATTGCAATATTATATAATATTGAAGTTGAAATGTCAATGAAAACAGAAGTACAATAACAATGGAACAAAACCATCTCTAATCAGAATGATCATAAAATGTAAACATGTCTTTCTAGACTATTTTCCCTGAGCAACAGTTCCAACATTGCTTCAGTTGGTGAGGTCATACGTGCAACACCATCACTCATTAGCTGCCTCCTTCATTTAACTTTGAAAGTGCTCAGTAAGTGCAATGTTAACATGAAGCAATTACGTGTTTCGGCTCATTCCCCTCCATGCTGCGAACAAATAACTGCACTGGCTAAGGTTGACCATTATAATCTTTTTCTATAAGGTCTGACATTTTTACAGCTTTTGTTGTAGTTTGTTTAGGATAAATGCCATGGAAACTCTAGCGTGAAGATTTGGTGTACAGGGCTACAGATAATATTCCAAACTCTACTTAAAACCTAAAACAGAAAAAAGGTTGTCTATAACATATAGCGTTCAATTGAAGTTTATAAGCGGTAAGGGTGGGGGGGGGGGGGCGGGGTGGTGTGAGGGGGGTATTCACACTGGTTTTTAAAAAGCAAAGGGTGAACTGTGAGGTCAGCAAGACAGTTTTTCTGTTTGGGACTCAAGGGAAATTAGGTGAGCGTGATTCTGGGGTCACGGGGTCGGGGCAGGTACCGCCCCCTGCAGGGTTCAAGGGGACTGGCGTCTTATTTCGCCGAGGTCAAAGTGCTCTCTGCAGATGCTGCCAACCAATCAGGAGAAGAGGCAGTACCGCGTGAGGGCACAGCAGTCAGCTTGCCCGTTCACCCTTTAACCTTGGGAACCTGCTATGATAAACAGGTCAAGCTTGGGGTACGGCCCAATACCCAGCATTGAGAACAAAAAACAGGAATAATAATTACTTTTTGGTCATGTTTAAACAATGAAAGCTGGGAAGAATATGCACGGAACCTCTTCACGACTGCTTATGGCGCAAATTAACACGTGCAAAATGAAATGGAAACCTATCCTCAAGGTCATACATTTCTCAGTGTTTGAATATTTTAATCGAAGATGCAAAAAAATTGCCTATTGTGAAAGCAAAAAAGGCCATTAGAGTTAGTCGGTTTCTCTTGCAGTTCCGCATCGCTCAGTATTCAAACCCACCGTTCTCCCTTGAAGTGTTTTATTGAACAGTAGACTTTCAAACAGGAAACTGTGGAGGTAGCCTAGCAACATTAAACCCACAGTGAATGACTGCGGTATGCCTGCTGCGAATGTGGCAGTCAGGAGCCAGGCAGGGGAAACGACAGCGTGGAACAGCAGACCCATGGAGAGTGGGCTGCGGCTGCCACCACCGAAGAAACACGTATCACATGTTTTGCTGCTAACATGCGTGTGCTGTGAGCTGTCCTTGGACCTTAGTGAGCATTGCGATGGCATCTCTAAATGGCATATTACATTTGCTACATTCACAGTGAGGCACTGTTGTGTCACCATCATTCATTTCATGCGACAGCTTTGAGCATTCTAAATAAAAACATCCCCCAGAATGTGTTGCGGAGAAAATCCCCGGGTACACGCTGTAAAAGAAAGTGCAGCAAAATCGTCCTGAAATGTGAAATCTCCCTCCGACCCCCTGGCTGTCACAGTCCTTCAAGAGTCCTTAATGTGAATGATGCAGTTCATGGAAATATAGAGTAAATAAAATATTGGGAGGCTGTAAACGTGATCAATAAAAGGTAATTATTCATAATGAGTAAAAACAACAAACAACAGTGCCTTCTCACAGGTAACAGAAGTACTGTAGGAAAGTTCTGACAGAAACTGTATCCCGACTCTCCTTTAAAGATTAATTACTGTTCACTTGCAGTTTTCTGCAGTGGCAGCGCACGTATAAACAGAAGAAAAGCAGCTAATTATCTCCATAGGTGGCCATTTCATGGCACAGCAATCACAAGGGAGCTGTATGATATTGCTGTAAAACTACTGGAACTTGAGCAGGTTATAACTGAGATGAAGGAAATTGAACATCAACCTGAGAATGACACACTTCATTGGCTGTGGAAAAAGCAACCTCATTTAGATGTAATGCATTTTTGCTGCTAGGCACTTTATGTACAGAAACATTCCTTTGTGACATTCTTCTTTTATTAGAAATCAAATTTCCAACTAATATAACAGTAAACTTACTTCTTTATAGTCTTCATATTAAATGTCAATCAAACTGTAGTGAAGGTACAGTATCTTCACAATAATGTTTTACTGAAAAATAAGTGATCAGTGATGAGAGATATGTATGTCTGACGGACTGTTGTTCTCCAACTTTCTTGTAGCCTTTTAGAAGCTAATTGATAATTGATATAGTGCTAGCTAATATTAGATAACTGATGTAGAGTGGATGTTTATATTATCTTCTACTGTTATGACATGTGTTTAACCAGGAAAAATCTTCTTGAGATTTTACCAGTGCAAGACAGGCAGCAGCACAATTAACATATTTACAGTACAAACATACTTAAATAAACAATATTAAACAAGCAATAAAAAATAAATACTCATGAATCATATAATATCAAAAATCTTCATCACGTCAACATCATCATGTACATTTGATAAACTTAGAATTAGGTGCATATCAATTTGTTTTGTATTTAGTGAGACAAAGCAATGAAAAGGGATTACTTTCCTTAATTAAACGTATAGTCAGTCAAAGGATGTTGATATGCCATAGGCTGCTCCCTCAGAAGCTCCGCCCACATTTTGTGAAAGCTAAGAGTCTTGTGCGGTCGGGCTGCACCACTTTGTGTTCCCATTAACAAAGCCAGGGCTGTGTAGAAACACCAGAATGGACTGCTAACAGACCATGAGTAGCTATTCGCTATAGCTGACAAAAAGCAAATTTGCTTACAATCACTATGCCTTTAAATAAACAGCTGATATGATCAGTAGACGCTGACACTGGTATAGAAGACCCATATCAGCGTACACTCACTCTCTGTTTACCATGCCATTGTGCAGATGGCTTGCCGCCACACCTGCGCATCATATAGCTGAACACAGAGATGCCCTTGTAATGTAGTACAACCTCCTTGACTCGTCCACCTGGATCTAGACACATCTAAACAGATGAGGCATTAACACGAGCTGACTGACAGGCTGAGACAAACTTAATAATTAAAGTGACCGTGTGTGAGGGTGTGATAATACAGTCAAATCATACAAAATGTTATCAGTGTGAATTACTTAATTATATAATGATGAATGAGAACAATCACTAGAATATCCAACATTAAAGGTGTTACGCTCTACCAAGGAAAAGTCAAATATTGAGATAACAGTACCGCAAACACCCTAATGAGTCATTTGTTAGATTCAGAAATCCAGTCGCACAGGAACATGAGCTTATGTGGGCTCTTCTTTACTTACATTTGTTTTTTTAAACTAATTTGTAATTTGAGGCACATATTTTCTATGGGGGATATGATTTATGTGTTTGCTGCAACACCAGGGCCAGGCAAAAAGCAAGCCTCAAGCCCAGTCCAGTCCTGGGGGTTTGAGCCTGCAATGTACTTCCACTTTTAAAATGTCTCTTGATCTATTGTTGGAGAGAAGGAAAGCCCATATAAGATGATTCTGAACAGACACTGTTTGCTATCAAACTGATTTGGAGATTAAAATGGAAGTTATGCTGTTGCTTGCTATGTCTGATTCTAGTATATTTCTATTTTACCATGGACAAAAAAAAGAAAAGGATTACCCAGCTTTATATTTGAAAAAAAGAAAACAAATATATATACTGTGTGTGTATGTATATATATATATCATTTATTGTTTAGCCTCACTGCAAATGGGAACTTTCACAGTGTACACACAGTGTAGTTGGACATCTTATTATTTTGCCTCAGATGTGTTCGTCAGGGATAGGAGTGCATTTCATCCCACGCATACTCAGTAGCTAGTCACTGGTAAGCAGCCTACTGTTGGTGTTTGCTTGCTGCTGTCTGTAGCTTTGCTTAACTTCTACAACCTCCTGAATGCTCCCACATAATGGCGGGAATGAGCTTTCCCTTTCATGCATGCATATCAAAGCGGGTCCCGTCCCTTAATTGTGTTGAAGAGCCATTTGAAGAAAAAGGAATTGATTTAAATTTTTTTTTATTTTTATATATTTTGGAGCCCGTAATGAGTTAACCTACAGTGCGACGATGGTTCCACTGGAACAAGTGCATAATTATATATTAAAGTGTTCTACTTAATGTGCTCGTTTTCAAGCTGTCAAGGTCATTCGCTGGAGTGCCATTAGCGAGGAGAGAGGCCCCTCTTTACCTGGGAACATGGCAGCCGCTTACTGCCTGGAGAGGACAATCACACACTGGTTCCCACTGACAGGCACATACAGGAATGAAAAAATTAAAAACGTTATTTT
This sequence comes from Typhlichthys subterraneus, assembly GCA_027564835.1. Lineage (NCBI taxonomy): Eukaryota > Metazoa > Chordata > Actinopteri > Percopsiformes > Amblyopsidae > Typhlichthys > Typhlichthys subterraneus. The sequence continues at coordinate 643 of JAODUH010005130.1, read as the reverse complement.
ATGTAACATAACCTATTATGAGAATGTATTCTATGTTTAAGGCTACTGCCTGCGTCCAATGAGAGCGAGTTGAGGGAGTCTGCAGGAGACATCTGGAGTGTTAGGGAGGGGAGGGGATAGTATTTGGGGAGGGGGGGGGGGCTGACACTCTGAACCCCTCATGGCCTTTCGGTGGGGTAACCATGGCAACGCCGAGCCCCCTCGTTAATGAGGCACAAGTAAGCTGTTAACAGAATACTGATTTTGGGTTTTGACACGAGTCCTCATTCTTATCTGTCGGGAGGAGTTAATGATATATGTGGCCTTGGTTCCGGCTATAATGGCCTGGCTGTATTCACAGGGAGGGGATGACTCTGTGTGTGACACACTGGCTGGAAGTGCATCTGGGCACAGGGTACAAAGCCCTTACAACCCCTCTATGCAGTGTAGTATTACTCCCAGGCTAGTCTGGTTTGGCACACTGCTCTATGAGGAGTGGTGCGTTTATGCGTTTATATCTATGTTTATGTTTAACTCTGTCTGAGCAGCGTTGGCCAATCCCACGTTCCCATGTGTGAATAATCATTTATTACAGTGTGTGTGTGTGTGTGGGGCGGGGGGGTGGGGGGGGGGGGGGGTAGATGAGAGACTGGCACAGTATTGA
>JAODUH010005129.1:0-10309 GCA_027564835.1 Typhlichthys subterraneus | reverse complement strand
GTATGGAGTGATTTATCAGTTAATAATATTGCCGTGTGCGGTGGTCTATATATGTATATTTTACGTGTGTGTGTAGTATAAACTAGTGTTTCTAATCCTTTATTAGCTGCAGTTCTGTTTTCAGCCTGTATCTTCTGGTTGGAGATCTAAATGTATATTCGAGTTGATGATGGTCGTATCTGTCAGTGCTTTTGATTTTATCTGAGTGTATATGTAATTTGATATATTTTTATTATTAAATTGATGTATAAGTTAAATAAATGTAATGCTTGTTTGTAACTTGGAGCCCATTTCTGTAGCCTTCATTGTTCACTACTTACCAGTGCGGAAACCTCTGACGTTATAGTACTGACCTAAATCTCTTGGGGTGAAATTCCCCAAGTGGCGTAGTTAAACTCATATCGCTAATAGTGCCTTAACCATTCGAACGTCACAATTATATTATTAATAAATATGAATTATTAAAGAGACTGTCTGATCACATGAGGCTACTGGTAATGATGACTGGTAATGGTCCGTGGAGGATTGTATTAACTATAATCATGTTAATGTTGTCTGTGACAAATAGCCTAACTATTAAGAAATGTAACATACTGTACGTAGGTCTATATCATTTACACTTTGCTAAGCACCTCTTAGTTTATGGTCCAATACTACGTTAGCAACTGTAACTATGCGTGGAAACAATCCTGAAATGCAAGTTTGATAGCAGAGGTGTGTTCAAATTCGCAAACAATGGCGAACGTTTGTCAACACTTGTAAATGGTCTGAGCAGGTAGTTATGGCCAAACACACATGGACGCTGGACACAGGGTGAAAGTTTAAATCTAACCATTTAAAATGTTTACACAAAACTTTATATTGTTATTTGCTAAAGCAAACTTGTTTTCCATCAACATTCGCCTCAGTTCACAGAATTTGAATGCACCTCATATCAAAGTTTAGAGGGGAGTGTCGTACTTTCAGCTTTGCCGAAGCCAAAAACACAAGAGGATAAATATCAGAGTAAACACACACAAGAGCAGGACATTAATCAACCGGAGGTTCCGAACCAGCTCGATATTTATAGTAGACCATATTGTAGGCCTATTCATTATTATCTTATTTTATTTCCTGTTGTGCCTCATCATGAGATAAAGTACATTAAGACCAGGATGTGTGTGAGCAATATCTTCAAGCACTATAAACAACAGGCTAGAATCACCCAAAGAAATCTGCAGTCGCTTTCCCTGATGGCAAAAGAAAGCAAACCTGTCAGATATCTGGAGTTTAGTGACTTTTTCTAGGATTTAAGCATGACAAAGGCCCATCTACAGTAAGACACAAGCCCAGTTCCCTAACCTTATTTTGCTGTTGTGAATATTGTAAAATAAACCAGCTGTAACGCTGTGACTGATAAGGGAGTACAGGCGAACAAACACACGGATGCCGGGAGAGCAACGAGCCACATGGATCAGCATTTAATAGAACAAAACTTATCTTAACACAGGCAATAAAGCATAACTAACGGAAACAAAGGACTAGACTAACGTTACGTAACTTCCGAATACAAACGATAACCCTCCACGTCCCCCGAGAGTCACCAGCCTAGGCCTGGGCGATAAATCTAATTAATCTGATTAATAGTTTTTGTTTTTTAACGATTTGAAAAATTACTAAATCGCAAAATCGAGATAAATGCTTTCACTACAAATTAACATCTTGGGTCACACCGACGAGCAGCGCTCCCCCTGCTGTTCTTTTTCACGGGTGTGCAGAACCCACGCTGGTTGCTTTTTCATTTGCACCTGTGTGTGGGTTATATTAAGTTGGAGAAGTCTTTTGGTTTCTGTCAGAGCCATGTGGAAGACATGTAGCAGCATTTTCGGTACAAAAGGCCAGCCCTCTGACTTATTTATGTATGTAACTACTTAGAGTAGTTACATACTGTAGCCTACATGTTTTAAAATATGTGCCGAAAGTCCTGCTAGCACATTGCGCTAATCATCTAGCATTAACCGCGATTTCTTACCTTTTTAAACTTTCGTTTGTCTAATATCTGTTATGCTATTATGTTCATGATATAGATTGGGATTAACCACACTTGTGATATGTACTGTAGCCATTTCGATTATATTTGTAGATATTAGTTGCATTAGTTTAAGCCTTGTATAGGCCATGTAACACTATGGCTAGGCTGTTACACTAGGGCTAGGCTACTGACACTGGCCTCTATCTGGTGTTGGTTGGCTGCCCACTGCTCCCTTGAGGGATGGGTTAAATGCAGTGAATTCATTTCGCTACATGTACAGTATGTACGTGAAAATAAACGCTCCTTTACTGTTATAATAGCTCTGTAATTGGCTCTGTATAGTTATATTGGTTTACACATATTATTAGGCTATGTTATTCCAATTCACTGTATAGGATACACCACCTATTGTAGAAATTGTAGTCTAGTATTAAAGTCTGCATATTTCTCCTATCAAACTATAACCACAGACATACCCACTAAATATTTGTTAAAATATATTTATGTGGATGTTTCTCCAATATCTGCCTACCAGCAAGATATTTGTTGATATTGCACATACTGTAGGGCATAGGCCTATTAGCCTACAGTATGGCATATAGTTTTAATAAACAAAACCGTTTTTGAATAAAATTTTAACATGAAAAAAATCGGTTAAAATCGTTATCGTCCATCATACTGAAAATAATCGAGATTAGATTTTTCGCCAAATCACCCAGCCCTACACCAGCCTATATGCCCTCACTGGGTGCGAGGCACTGGTAACATGGGCAATCAAACCACCGGCCGAACCCCACACCGGCAGGACAACCCGGCAAAGGGGTGCCGCAACCCAAAACGTTACACCATCTAGCTGTTTTTTTTTTTTCTTCATTCATTCATTTTGAAGCAAAGCAGCGTTGTTGTAGTGAGCGGTGTTCGCCACTTTGTTTATGTTCCTATTTACAGAGCAAAGGCTGTGTAGAAGTAGGATATCAGATTATTGTTTTAGCATGAAGAGAGATCGGTAAAATAGCGAAATGTGAGGAGTTACTGTATTTGTGGAATTTGACAAAAAGTGAATTAGCTTACAATAGCTGACTATACTGTAAATTAGAAACAGTAACAAGTTAAGGAATCGATCTCAAAGTCCTTCATCAATGATTTAAAAATAAAATGTCTCTACTCTGTCATGAGCCTAACCAATAAGTATAATATAAATGCCACCCACAGTTTTTGAACAGCACCACCTAGAGTTTTTAAAAATTGAAAATGTAATATCTCAGGAAGTGTACAGATCAGATTGACTTTTTGGCCTTTGGACCATTCCAAAGTTCCTTTCTCTGATTTTTGATTGTCGAAAACGTTACTTAGCAACCGGCTATCGATGTTGACGGCGAAGCTGCCAAACAGGAAGTAGACATATCTTCGCCACACTCCAACCGATTGGCATGAAGCTTGAGCCTAAATAAGAATATAATCAATACTACCCACCGTCTTTGAACAGCGCCACCTAGAGTTTTCGAAACATACAAATGGAATATTTCAGGAAGTGTACATCAGATTTACTTATAACTTGAGGACCCTTCAGACCTATGTACCTTTGACCGTGGCTTACTATCAGCCCCGCCTTCAACACGATCAAAAATTGCCATTGAGGAAGTGACGCTATATCTTCGACACGCCTCATGCGATTTGACATGAAACTTGACAGAACAGCTACACTTCATCCAACACACCATGTGACATAACAATGCCTCTAGACAGATGTTCCGCCATTTATAATTTTATACAAAAATGTATTTTTCTATTTTCTCTCTCAAATATTGTCTGATCTTTGTGAAAATGTGTATGTCAAGCCTCAACTTTCGTGGATTTTAGAACTTTTAAACGGTTGCATACTGACAGGCTTTCGAAGTCGGTGGTGAAGCCTCATAACAGGAAGTGGAGGTATCGCTGCTCCACTTTGACCGATTCAAACCAAACTTAAGTTGGCGGGGGTCCTCCTAGGCTGGCTGGCGGTTCTCTTGCCGCTGGCTTGTGTCTTTCGTGCCTCTGATGCCTCTGATTAGGCCAGGCCCGTTCATGGCTGCTTGCAGCTATATTTATTATTATTATTATTATTATGAGCCCATATTTAAAGTTCATGAGATCAACATCAAATTGTGCTCAACATAATCTGCACACGGTAAAAAATATTTATAGCCACACACATTCTTCTTTAACTATTCTATAACTTTAGTAAAACCCCTGAGACTTACCTAAATATAGGTCCACACATTGCTATTTAGAATTACATATTGTAAATGTGTTTATTTTTCAGACCAGCATTGTTACAGTTTAACATGAATCTATTTCAACAACGTTTGGTGTTAGGTCCATACCTTAAGAGAAAACTGATACATTGGGTGGATCTTATTGAGGTCGTTCATGATGAAGTACAATAGAGAGGCACGAGCAGCAGCTGGCCGGTAGTACTCCCGAGCCTCATTGATTTGGACCTCTGTCACCATGGCTTCATTAACCTTAAGCCCACACAGCATCAATCACAAACACACATCCATTCAGTCAAATACCAGTGAGAGACCACCAATTTGGTTTCCTGAACCCTTTTTTAAATCCTGCTCTTGAGGAAAGTTCAGAAACTACTTAGATTGAGCTTCCATGCAGATTTTGATTTTGATTTTCATATCTGTTTTTAATAAAAGGAAAAAGTAACAAGACCATTACCCTTATTGAGATTCAAACTTAAGGTTAATTTTGTGAAAACATGATCAATAATCAAGAATTTCCCTTAATGAGTTAAATTGTTTAAAAAAATAAGACCTCAGGGCTCCAGACTGCAACCAATTAGTTGCATTTTTTAAACCATTTTTAGAGACAGTGTTACTAAATAGTAAAACTAGGTGCACCAGTGCGACTTGCAAATATGTTTGCGTTAAATTATTATTACCGCCGATGCTTCAAGAAGTCTCAGATCTGCAGAGCTGTCTGCTTCCTGCATTCAAATGAACGGTTGTCCACTTTCTCCTCTGCAACGTCAGTATTACCGTAGGGGTGATGCTTCTTCTCCCCGTTCAGTTCTACTTTGGATAAGTAAAGTCCGTCTTTCAGCCTTGCAGCCATCACTACATCGAACGCTCTCCAGTTACACACCGGACTTTCTGTCAACTATCGGTATTAATTTAATCTGTTAAATTTTGTGAATTTGTGAGGGACATTATTGTAGTTATGTCCTCAGTGTTTTTTTATTTGTTTTATTCAATTCTGTTAATTGCCAATCGCGTCATTCATCATTCAGTGTTCTCGTTTGTCTGCGCATGTAATCACCTCATTACAATGACCAACTGTATTTATTTTAATAATATTGTGATTCAATAATGTTCCAGCTAACAATAGCTAGGTATGCAAGCGATAAAATATTTTAATGTTCTTATGGTTGTGCGGTCAAACATTTGATGTTTCTCTATGAACTTTCCAATAATAAAAATAGAATAGAGAAAAAAAGTGCTCTCAGCCAAGCTGCAAACTTTTCTACTGAATCTATAGGAGGTGGCTATACAGTGCCCTCTGCAAGTAGAGGCATTACTATGTGCTATTATAAAATTTAAAGTCGTGTAATTTAATGATATGTTTTTAAAATAGGCCTACCTATTGATATGAACTCAAAATGCTGGTGTAGGCACATGGGCACTAGCCTGGTGTAATAAGACCGAAAATGTATTTTGTGAAGGTCTGGCAATGCTCCCATTGGAATGTGTTAACAGTTGTTTCCTTCTGCTGGGCGTAGACATCTGACCTATGATTATTATTGGACAGCGTTTAAACAATAGACATTACTACAACCGTTTTGATCACCTCATCTAGCTCTACCACCATTTCAAACATACTTGACGTCATCCCACTAACCCACTGTGATTGGTCCGCCAGCAGGGTGGCTGTGAAAACATCAATGCTTACAAGGTTTCCAGACTATAGAATCTCATTAGAAAAATTATCTGAGAGCAATTGTCGGGCGGAGCCAGGCTACACGATCACCACGCAGGTGCAACTACCCTTCCCCCCCTCCACTGCTGAAAAGATCTGACCTAGAGGAAACACTGAAAAATATGAATGAGCTGCGTTGCGTCGATTAGTGGTGCACCTAACTTTTGTGCTGGTGCTTCTAAAAATTTCAGTAAGAAGCACCAGTGCTACTAGTGGAAAAAGATAGTCTGGAGCCCTGGACCTGCCAAAAAATTTGTGCAATATGTAGTACATTTACTATAAAGCATCAAAACAATGTGACATCTGTCATCAATCTACAAAGCTATGGTTTATATCCAATGTAGCACAATTTGTAACTATTGAAATAAATGAATACAATATGCATATAACATTTATAAAACCTCTTTTGAAAAATATGTTATTATAGATGGTTTTTAGAATATATATGGAGACACTAGAGACTTAAAGAGATTATGTTAAAGCCTTGATACATTGTTTTATAATGGGGGTGGTGCACCAGACATTATCAGGATAGAATGGAGCAGAACCTTCTCCTCTATCTCAGCGGCAGTGCGTTTGGTTGTCTCCAGGTTTTCCACAAGCTTTGTGTCTCCCAGGAAGTTCCCTGAAGCAGAGGACAGGCGGGACAGAAGGTTGTCTTCCAGTGCCTTCAGTGTGATCTTAAAGCCGTTCTGCTGCGTGGTCAGTGCTGACTAAAACCCATGCGCGTGCACACACACACACATACACATGTATAAATGGAAGCACACACAAACACCTTCCTGGTTCAACATGGCTTCAATGTTCTTGCCACCCCCTGCTCTCCTCTCCCTACCTTGAGTTCTTCCAGGTCAGGTCTCTCCATGCAGACAACGGCCGCCAGCAGCTGGTCCTCAAGGCCATCCCTGGTGACAGTGAAGTTCACAAGGGTGCACTGAGCCTGCAGCTCTGGCTGATAATGGGGGCTGGCCAGCTTAGTGTGCAGGATAAGGCGGAAGCTGTGGTTGTATTCACACTCCTTATCTCCAATCTTTATGTACCTATTGATGAGAAAGGTGTCATCTGTCTGTACTGATGGTAAAATTGTCCTCCTTCTGGATAGTTATTACATTATTGATTACTGAACCTGGATGGGAAAGTGTAAAGGGGATAGTGTGGGGCTTGTTGGAGCTTCTTACCTGCCCTTTTTGATGGTTTCTCGACCCAGCAAGGGCCCTAGAACTGGATCCACCGTCTCCTCCAGGTTCTCTATAAGAACTACCTCGCCAGCACTCAGCGCTCTCTCTATGACATCCAGGTAACTATCAGAAACAACAAATACACAGGCATCTGTTTGTATAGAGCCAAAACCACACCCACGGCCAAGTTGGGCATGGAATATATCTATCCATCCATTATCTTGACCGCTTCTCCATTATATTTGTGGTGGCAACCATCAGAGCAGCCCAGGTCTGCAGCAACATCCACCAGTCCCCAGTCCCCAGTTGCCCAAACCACTAACTTAACTGGCTACTCTCAATGCGGAGGAGCAGCGTCTTTACTTTGTAAAAACCTCCACCCCAACTTTTGTGCCCAAAGGGTGAACTCTTGACCGTCCTCTGTTAAAATGTATTCCTGGTTGGTAAAATGTATTCCTGTGTTAACGAAAATATGCTCCCCAAAATGGCTAAATGTGCTGTATTGCCTTATCGAGTTAATCAAGTTTAGAGGTTTCATACAAATGGAATTTAATGGTGATGATAAAAATCTGCTCTCTTACGATCTCCTCTTATGGAGAAGCGAGAAATCACCTCCTGTATTGTTAAAGATTGTGTAAAGCAAATGCAGAGATTTACTTGGAAATCCTATATGTTAGAAATCCATTCCTTTAAGCATGTAAGAACACTGTTAACTAGGTAGTATTGTATTGTAGAGTTAGACTGTTAAACTGTATATCATCATTTCTCTGTTCAGGATTTTTTGGGAGGACCAGAAATGGGGACAATATATGTAGTTGGTCCCAAGATTTGCTTACCCCTCCCCATTGCACCACGAGGATATAAAAGCGAAGAGAGAGTTCAAATCAGCTCAGTATTTATCCCGCTACATGTTATTAGCCTACTAAGTTGACTGTCCTTCAACAGCCTACAACTCCATAGCTAAATCACCTACTGTCCTTTAACAGCCTACAGTCTGATAGCTATGCTTCATTGCAGAAATAAGCACACAATGTGGTTGAGTGTCAATGTGCATTATTTGAAATCTACTGGTTTAGTAGCCTAGCCTACCTGCTAACACCCGGCTACCAAATCCAGTCGACATTCTCGTTTCAAAAGAAAATATAAACCATATAACCAAACGAAAAAAATTTCGGCCCCCATAGTTTCACTTATTTGAAACGTAATTTTATACACTTGCCGACTTTTTTTTTTTATCCAAATTTGGCTGTGTGGTTAATATTACCTTTTTCTGTGGTGTGACAAACTCAAAACACAAATGTATGCCTGCTTTGCACAATCTTTAGGTTTAGTATAGCCAGAAGTATGCCTTATCTGGTCTCGTTATGTTCAGAATCGGTCCAGGAATAGTGTAATAAACCCGTAATGTGAATAATATCAAGTAGGATGTTTTTATTGAATAACATGAAGTCATGAAGGGCCAGTGTGCGTCTCACACACGGACCCCCCATCCTCCTCTCGCTACCTCTGTACAAAAGGCTGTGAGATTATTGGGATAGGCACTGTGCATTGTTAAGTTAAGATTGTAACAAGACATGTTAAGTTTGCTACCGAAATTATGACGAAAATATGGTAAGTTTGCAACCGAAAACATGTTAGCATTAGCAGTACTGCTAATGCTAACGTATTGCTAATGTAGCCTAATTATTACTAATATTGATGTGCTACTTATTTATTGCAAGACATAATTGTGGTAATCATATCAGAGGTTGTCAAACATAATATGGCCTGCTACTTATTTACTTATTCTGATTTCAGAACCACACACACACACGCATACACTGCAAAAACTATATCTACTTTAGTGTGATAATCTTGTTTTTAGATTTAAAATCTATTTGGACTTGTTTTGTAAAATAAATGGCTCTAGTGACTTAATTTAAGTAAATGTGCATTTCACTTATTGCACTGGCCATCAGTTTTGCTTGTTTAAAGCATTAGTAAGGTCATAACTAAAATATTTGCACCTATATTTGATATGGCATTTTTTGCAGTGTACATATGCACTATGCTTCACATTAACCGGTCTGTACTCTGAACAAGCTGACCACAGCTCATTGTGCATAACTGTACTTTGCCATCATTTGCATCATCAAACAAGTTTGACTGATATAAGCAGTCTGTCATCTGTGCCCTGATCAGCACCGAAGGTGCGTAGGCACCCTATTGTGTTTCTATGCTTTCTTATTATTAGGGAGCCAAGCACCGAAGTTGCGTAGGCACGCTATTGGGTTTCTATGCTTTCTTATTAATAGGGAGCCAAGCAACCATGTGACGTCAAAATGCGTCAGGATAGATTTTCCGCCATCTTGGATTTTCTGATCAACCTACTTGCACAAACTCCTCCTAGGCCGTAGGTCCGATCTTCACCAAATTTGGCGTGGACCATCTATAGACCAAAGCTGTGTCTCAAATTGCGTACTTCACGAAGTACACTTCAACTAAGTGCACTATGCGCACTATGTACTTACCTGTGTAGTGCGTAAATTTGGAGAGGGTAGTATTGTCTCAAATCGAACACTCAAGTTGTGCACTTACCGGACATGACAAACGCAACATTGGATTCTCGCCCGCTAAAATAAAATATCTGCAGGCTTATTTTTAGCTCAATTCTACAAAACGAACACACACACATTTATTGGATGGGATTTGGAAATTACTTGGCTGATAAAAGGCCGCATGTTGATTTATATTATTTATGTTGTGATATATATAGCTGATATAATGTTGTGCTACATAATTACCCTTATATCACACTTACCTAAACAAAATAGAAATCAAAATGTGGTTATCTGTGCTCTAACTTGACTGACAATAACTGTACATTCAGATTCAGAACAGATAAGAATACTATCTACATTATGCTAATGAACTCTTATAACTTTCTGTAGTCATAAGTAGAAATCCCAAAAGACAGCTTACTGTTCTGTATTAATTACCCCCTTAATATAGCATACTAAACAAACCATACTTTTACATAAACATGTAGTGACAAGAGTGAAAACAGACATCAAAATCTAATATTCATGACATATTAACCTAATGTATGTACTACTGTATGTTACCATCAATGCTAAAAGAAAAACACATATTGACAATAATATACTTTATTGAA
>JAODUH010005128.1:0-10310 GCA_027564835.1 Typhlichthys subterraneus | reverse complement strand
ACACACACACACACACACACACACACATGCACGCGCATGCACACACACACACACACACACTTTTTGTGAGTGTAAGGGACACCGTGATATTTCTGCTAATGAAAGTCAGGAGAGAAGCAGCTCAACTAGTACAGCTTTTATTAGTGCAAAATGATATGTTATTTGCCATGCTATTGCTGGCTAGCCTTTAACTCTCATCGCCCATTACACAGCTTGCTCCTGTCATTATGGGAAACTGTAAGATCATGTTACTATGGAGGCTTTGACACCCACCTGCTATATGCCTACATTCTGTATTAATCCTATTCCAACAACAGCTCACATGCACCGTAATGCTGTTCCCACACCAAAGGAGTTTTGGACAGGTTTTGGGTCTAATTTGTCCCTCTAGACAATCGTGGGGCTGGTCTGAACTGATTATCTTCCCATACAGTATAGCATGAGGGCTTTACATACATAATGTTAACGTTACACAACTGCCTGACTTGAATTATTGAAGTGTGAAAGGAACAATGATGGAAGCCAAACAAATGGACTTGTTAGAAAACTTACAAGAATGAAAATGTACAAATGTGAATCACTTTTACAAATGCGAAACACTTCCATCAGTCCCAAAACACATTTACAACAAACTTGGGATGCACATTTACAAGTTGCAAGTTTGACAAATAGGGTGGGGACTACACAGGACATACTTTTTGTTGACCTTTTGTGGAGTTTGTGATGGTCAAGGTTAGGTTAAATCCTACCCTTGACCATCACAAACCCCATGGACCATGCTATCACATGGGCTATCCCCACAGTTTGATTCACACCAAAGGTCAGCAACAAGTGTGTTGTCCCTAGCCTTTCAGTCTAACTTGCAACTTGTACATTTATCGGAGAAATTTGTACAAGTTTTTTTACAATTTGTACAGTAAATGTTTATCAACAGTTTGTAAAGGTTTTTCAGAACGTGTACAGTACATTTTTTACTCTTGTTTTCTAAAATGTATATTTGTTTTGCACTTCAGGGCCACCATACGAAACAGCCAATCAGAGTGATAATGGTTTGAACCGAGCTGGTAATGTGAAAACAATACATGGAAAAGACCCACATGCAGCTACATTATTATATGTCTCATTATTTATCTTAATTTAATGTTAAAGCTGCTGTAGTTATGATTTTAAAGCTATACTGTACATTGTAGTGTAAAAGACCTGTCAGCTATTATGCTCTGTGAGAATGTCTGCTCTGGTTGATAGCTCCTGCCTCTCAGTTAGTAATTTGATTGGACAAGAGGCTTATAAGTTCCTACTGTATATTCAGTCTAACACACTGAGACTTGCATGCAGGTATCACTCCACTTTACCAACATTCTAAAAACCATTACTTACATTAACAATCAAAACAATAATGTATATAATGAATCTTTATCATTAGAGGACGAAGGGGAGAAAAGACTGGATTGCATGTAATATGATGGAGCAACATACTTTCTGTTATTATAGCGACTCAACAGTTTTTACAACTGAATGATGAATGTAAACTAGGCTACATGATACAAACATGATTGTATTAAGCAGCTGACCTGTGGTAATGTGAAAACTTAGCGTGATATTTATGTGTTGCTTGGCAACAGTCCATTCACATACATCTGTGCATACAGTAGAATCAGAGAAACTATTCCCTTTGACGGGGGTTTATGGCTACAGCTGTGGGACTACTTGTGTCTGGAAACCAAATAAATGATTAGACAAACAAACAAATCATTATCTGGTGTCACCAATTACTATTATTAACCAATAAGCGGCACTTGCCGAAATGTTGTATAAAAGCAATGTCACACTCCCTTTCGTGTTATTGCTTAATTAGATTTTGCCAGCTATATAAAGCAGAGTCCTGCATTGGCTCGGGCATCTGAGTTCATGGTAATTTGCAGATGGTATTTTGTTTTTATTTTTTGGGGGTTTGGTTCTGGATAAAACAGAGAAGATGCTGGTTAAATCGCATGTTTATGCATAACAAATAATGTTTTCAAATAATAGTTACATTTATGTTTTAATTTGCTGACCGCATGAATATGCTGCAAAGGAGGAAATAAATATCGTCTTTGTTTAGCCGGCAAACATGCCTTCCATTTCCTCATAAATTGGCCCTATTTGGTTACTGTTGCTACAACAGGTTTGCAAAAGCTTCACAAAGGTAGACCGCATGCTTTTGGGTTATTGATTTAAAAAGAATTTAAGAGAAAAACTAATAATAGTCAACTCCAGATATACAGGACATACATTTTTCTTAACCTGCAGTGAATGAGACAATTGTTGAGAAATGTCTATTAAAAACAATGACCAGTGCACTGGCTAAGAGAAGGACCTTAATTGACAATGACATGTAGACTCAATACATTACAATGATCTAATCATATTTTCTTAGGTATTTATACATTTACATGTATTGCATTTAGCACTTTTATGGAGAGCGACTTACAATTAGTAAATGTGTCAGTATCTTAATAGGTCATACACTAGCAATCTTAAGAAAATGAAATTGTGTTATAATAATGACAGTATATTGTCCTAAGGGATTATACAATATCATTCAATCATCAAATATAAATGCTAACCACATAAGTACCGGTAATAGTGCTTCATTTCTAAATGCATGTAGTTTATATTTTACAAATAAAAACTGAATATTGCACTTAGTCACTTACTTTTTTGAGTGATTTACAGAAAAAGCCTTGTGGGACCCTTTGTTGGACCCGTTTTCAATTTGACCAAAAGACAAATGTGATATCATGTGATTAATTATTTAAACCTCACACAGTAAAACTATGTTTTGTCCACACTTGAGCCATATTGTTTTTTGTTTGTCGGAACAACAGACAACCTCATGAAATCCACACAGAGGTGATATTTTGAGGTACACAATGTCGACGACACAACATCACTGCACAATGATGCCCAATGTGACCACAGCACAGAACAATGCAATGTAAAGTGTATATCGCCTCCTCCATCACACGTATAGTGACCACTGGTGTGCACCAGACAAACACAGACTGAGAAGGCTTGTCTTGCTGGAATCATGGTGGACTTCAACATACAGCTAAGTGACACAGTCACTATGAGTGACACAGAAGAAATCAGCTTTGAACTCCATTTCTGAGTTTGTGTGGTGCCACAGAGGATTTATGCACTGTTATACAACTGTTTAGAGGAGATTATGGAAACTGTAGCTGGTGTATTTTAGACTGACAAAATACAATTTCTTAATATTGCTTAATTTATAAATATAAAATTTTAAATAAATATGCTGATATTGATTTATCCTTTTTTTAAATGTTTGATCACAAAAAAAAATACAGCGCTATTATTTCTAAATATAATCTAACAGGTAAATGGTATGCTGTCTTTGTTGCTTGTAATTGGGATGGAGTAAACATCATAAAGGATGTTTGCATAAATTGTTATTGCTGTATTGATACAAAAGCCCATTAATGCGGCGGGTCCATCAGACCCGCAAACATTGGCTGAGTAACAAAAACACCACACAAGGGATAATATATGAGCAAATCTTTAAATGAACACTTGGCACAGAGGTATATGCATGACATTTGTGACTGACGTGTGTCTAAATGAGAAGGGCGGTTTGTTGTACAGGAGGGATATAGATAGTTCACATGTCAATGCGCTAGGATAAGCTAAAGGCTTGACAGCTGCTCTTCAAATCTGTCTGACATCAGGCCCTTTGTGAGGAGATGAGTCATGTGAATGCATACATATCGGCAAGATAGTCTTATCTGGCACCAAACTGTATTATACTTACCACACTGTGCAGTGACTTGCATATTAATATTGAACATTTTAATACTAATCTATCTCTGATAGGGATATGAAGGGCCATATAGGGTAAATCATGAATAGACAGCTCTGGCTGACCATCAACTTGCTCTAACAATAAAGATTACTAAATAGCTATCACTTAAAGCCATTGTATATAGCGACTAAGTGTAAAGTAAAGTATACTTCCGGTCAGCAATAGCAATTGAGAATATACTGTACTGTAGGACTGTACCTTATAGTATCAGAATATTGTTGAATCTACTGAAATTCAGGCTGTTTTAGGTTGCTCACACTTCTTCCTATTGTATAGTTCAGAGGTCTTCAAACAGGGGGTTCTCCAAATTATTTGATCCCAAATATATTTTCAACCAAAAAATAAAATGTCAGAAAAAAAATGTAACGTGATGTAAGTATTTGGTAAAACAGGCCACCCTACACATTATTTACCATATGTGATAGGGGGTCCCTGTGCCGTGTTTCTATTGGCCTGAATACCTCAATTTGAACTGAAATAAAATGATCTGTATTTCAATCAATAACGAAAATGTGTAGACCTATGTGTGTCCTAAACCCATGGATAGGTAACAAACCCAGCTAGCAAACACTTCGGTGTGACTAAGCAAACAATATTCTCGACAATGTCTGGCTGGTAATGGGGAAAATACTGTAGCTGACCGGAAGTAAAGATACTCCTAGTTGGCACTGACCGAAAAGACACCATCTTTACGTGAAAAAATACTTTTGATAGTTTGCAATGTAACACAATATAAACCTTTTAAAACACACCTGCTTGTTTATCCAATTCTGTTATTGCAGTGTCAAAATTAATTCATTGTATACTTCTGTGCATTAATTCCTTGTATACTTCTGTGCATTAATTCCTTGTATATAAAGTACTTCCGTACAGTATACAAAATATATATTTCTAAATCATGTTTTAAATTTCAACCTTTAAAACGTTTTAATCCATGGCTTTAACTTGTCCCAGTAGGACTATGTCCCAGTAGGAGCTCTGTGTAATTATAAAGCTCCTAGCACTCCGAAACACACACTAGAATGTCTGTTACTGCAGTGCTGATTGCACACGCATAATTAGGGACATTAACTTTTGTTGCTAAACCGTGTAGTAGCCTTGAGTCACATAACCGTTAATATCATGATTTGAAAACAACAAGCAATGTGCTATGCCCCATACTCTTCACAAATGTGGTGACAAACACCATTATAATTTAAAGTGTGTGAATAAATCACCAACCAACATACATATTTGAGGAGCTTTAGGTTACAGTGGTAGTAGACATGCATTCAACAGAATTGCAATGTGTGTTCAATTTAGGCTGTAGCAAGATCATTCATTTGCACATTTCTCTTTATAATGTGTCTGCTTATTTAAATACTGTATTCCAGTGTTGAGAGAGCTATCCACTCACATTTCAGTTTATTTCCTTTTAAGGGTACTGAATTAAAGTCTCTTGTCAAAATGTGGGCTTGACATATGTATAATCAAATATATTGGAAATGAACAAGAAAGTGTAAGAAACCGAAAAATAAACAACAAGCATTGCACTTGCACAAGGCTATATTAAAACACCCTAAAACTTCCAATGATGTGTGAAATAAATAGCACATGCAACTCAAAAGGCCTCATCTGCATACTGAAGGATTACAAGGCCATAACGAAGATTCTGGGTAATGATCCAGCTATGCATTATTCCCACAACAGTCGCAGAACCTCCCCAAAATGGTACAAACTCAGCTCAACTCAACTGTGCAGCAACAAAGGGGCACACAGTAGCAGACTAATTTGTAAAGCAGATTTTGCACCTGGGTGCAGTCCACATGGGAGCGAACCACAAACGCATCCAAAATATTTTGGACAAAATGTACCAGTACATGTCACCAGAAATCATTACTGGGGGAAACGAGCTAAACGTCTACTGATTCTGATTCCACTTCAAGTTCCCTGCTCTGGACCTTTCGCTCACATCAAGTGGAAAACCCATTTTGCGGGGCTTCAGCACGGCCAATTTATATCTGTCACAGGTAGCGGGGAATTGACTGTGCGACATGTAGCATATCACTTTAAAGTGACAGGAAAACGTGGAATCACTTTGTGCTGGCCACATGCTCTTGTCGCTTTCCATAAGAACTTTGTTCAGTCAGAGGGAAAAGTCCTTAAGCCTTAACGGTTTGCAGAGAAAAGATAGCAAATCGGTGCCAAGTCCTGTCTCCTTGCCCCTGCTCAGGACATATGGCGTAAGACCAAATTGGAACTTGCGCGCAAACTCTTTGTATAGGCTGCTTCAACCCAACCAGCACGTGTACAAACACACACACACACACGCACATTCACACGAGTCCCCCAGGAATGTAAGCAGCAGTGAGCACCAGTGTCTGTTTTCTCATCCCCTTTATTGGTTTTTTGTTGTTGTCACAGAGCCATTGACAGCCCAATCTAATTAAATATGGCAGTAAACAGCTGCAAACACACTTGCAGGTATGAGAATTCATGCCTGACCTAATGCCTAAGGGCACTTTGTGGAAGCTCGTTATAACAGACCTGGCAGGTTAGGAATCTGCATACAGTATGAGGAGCATATAAGAATATACGTGATTACAGTACATGGCCTACTCCTACTCTAGTGTCACACTGTACTTTCATATTTAAACAAATATATATATAATATTATTTCATATTCACAAATTAGTGTCTACACCCCACCACAGCATGTGTTATAATATCAAATGATAGGAAAGTGACATTGAGAGGGTGTGGGAAGAGTGGGAAGGTTAACAAATAATAGCAACTGTGTGTGTTTCCGTGCGGGCTATGAAATAGTGAGGGGGTGAGAAAGGAAAGGTTGGCGAAGGGCTTTCACTGTGGAGATTTTGTACGCTGATGATACTTTGATATATAGTACAACACATGAAGAGATTTCCGTGGTTAGACGTCCTTCCTATGCATTCGTGCCGTTTTATGTGTCGGTGTGTGTTCATGCATGCAGGTGAGCGTGCGCGCGTGTACGTGTGTGTGAGGAATGTTAATAGGAAACGAGGCTATAGGAACACAGGAAGGTGAAGGTAAACTCGGAAGGTCTCAGATGCGTCTCAGCCGGGCCATTTAAAGCATTCTCCCTATCACGACCCGCCTGAATGTGTGTCACAGAGTGTTTGTGCATGCAAGCACGATAGTCGTTAATCACTGTGACAGTCCTCTGCTGCAAGTGTCAACATAAGTAAAACGTGTCAGAGAAGGACAAGGGCTTCACACCTAAAACACACAGTGGTTTTCAACAGGAACACTATAAACTGTCAGTTTATAGGACCAAACTGTTTCCCAGGGCTGCCTGAACAAAGCTGGAGGATTATCTAACTAAACATGATCACTTTTTTGACGCACATTGTTTTAAACAAAACACCAGTGATTTAGTATCTGTCTGTAGAAATAAAGAGTTTCTCTTTACATGGATCACAAGCATTTCTTTCTTGTGAGCCAATTGGCTGCTATTTTGGTTAGCACTGCCCATCCTGGGCATACCTGGGCTACAGTATGCTTTTCTTGTCCTACCGTTATAGCACAGCACAAGTACGGTAATTAGATTACAGTTGTCTGTGAGACGTAATGTGTACGTGTAAAATATGTTTTAGATTGCACGTGCATCTGCCATCCAATATACTATATAAAACCATTTGAGACTTAGGAGTGAAACCACAAATGACTAACTTTATATTACAAATGTGATTCTGTGACATTGACCTTGAAGAAAGGAGGCAAGTATATGCTCTGTGTTGTCTGTGGTTATTGAGAGGCCATTAATAAGAGTTACAAGGGTTTTGGCACTAGTGGGTGCAAGGTTCTAAGCCTCCTGACTGCCATGTTAGTGTATAATGTTCTGTGTTCTGTGTGCAATCGTGCAACGGCAGCATAATCTGGCCAGAGTCCAGTGGATTGTTGCTTCTTCTGCTTGTTGTTAAATTCAGCGTGCAGCACATCAAGCACTCTGGAAAGTGTTTCAAAGAGAACTCACAAGTTAATATCCAAATCAGTCGGCTGGCGTCAAGTCCTGCCAGTGCATCTGATAGGAGACTACTGTAGCACCAGCATAAGAAAGCACATTCTGCTGCTTTGGCATACTTATAAACACAATAAATAATACAATACAGTATATTGAAAGACGCACAATGTTTCCCTAGTAGTGGACATTTGCAGTTGTGCAGCTTCCCATCACGTCAAGTAGAAGGGTGCAAATCAATACTAACACCTCAAGGCATAAGCAGCACAGCTGTACTCAGATCTGCCCGTGACCTCTTCTGAACTCCTGGCATCCATTCACCAACAGTACCAGTGAGGCATGCATGTGTTAGAAATGTATCATGTTTATACGAACTTGGAAGGCATCTGGAGAGAGATTTCATTGGATAGTTTAACAAGTGCACAGAGCCAAAGCAAAACTCGCTTTTAAGGTCAAGGTTTCTAGCCCACAAAGTGAAACATGACATACTGCTAAAGTATGGCAGACTGATAAGTTGAGCTGAGCAGCGGTTGCAACAACTGCAGAGTCTATTGATTTCTTGATCAAAGTAAGAAATAGGATTGCATGATGGTTTTACTTCTTTAAAAAGTCTAGCATGCTTATCATTTAGAAAAAGAGCCTCATTCAGAAGGAGCTTCTTTTATACAGACACACTACTGGCATCTGGAGCAGCACAATTGTGAAGTGATCACTAACAAAGAACCTATTGTGTCAAATATTAACATCTAAATAGAATCAAAACAAATTGCAGATATGTAATGGTTTGCAAATAAAATAAAACAACCTGCAGTGCAAACATAAAGACAGTATACAAAATCTAACAATGTTTAGCAAACTACAGTACATTACAACATGCATACTTCTGCAAAACTGTGGTAACCCCAAAACTGGAGATGGCATTGGAGATGGTGGCATTTCCTTTCTAACAGTGATTTCCCTGGGTCTTATCCCTGATCGATAAGGGCTTTGGGTGCCATTTGTGTGCTGATGGTTAAGCTTTATTTCTGTCTGGCAGCCTGGGATTTGTATGTGTGGCACTCTGCCAAGACCAAAGCAGCGTGGGTGTGAGCCACTACCATCATTACATCTCTCCTGAAACACAATGATGTAGTCAATGTAAAACAATGGTGTCACCAGCACTGACTGACTCCTAACTCTATAGTCAGACGTACACAAATGAGTCACTGTCACGGCTGGATGATGAACAGGACAGTGTCAGTGGTGTCCTTCCAGCACCGGATGCTGACTTCCATCAGTCTCCAATGCTCGTTGGCTTTACACTCCATTCAAGCCTTTGGGCATTTCCACTGGTTGGTCCATTATTGGTCAATAGCTGTTGCATGTCTTGCAATGCATGGATTGTACAATACATCAGCACTGTACATGTGATTAAGAAAGGCATACAGTATAAACATTATACATTCTTAAAGGCTTCTGAATTATGTGTATTATGCAATGGCCTGAACATTGGGACAACGGTGCTCATTACTATGGAAAAAGCTAAAAAACAAAAAAAAAAAAAAAAAAAAAAAAAATATCTAGATTCCACAGATATAGTATATGCTTTCTCATGTACTTTGTTCATAAACACATGATTTGATCTAAGCGCACGGTCTAAAGCGCAAGGCGCAAATTGGATTTAGGGCGTGTTCAATTATTTTGATACGTTTTGTTAAAAATGTGTACGAACCCTGATATTAGTAAGTACAAGGTTTTAATTCAATATCTATGTTTTCAGTCCTGAAAACAGACACCAAATGCTCACAGCAGGACGTGCAAGCCCCTCTCACAGACAGACAGACAGGCAGGCAGACCCTCATCATTTTAACATTTATATTATATATTTGTTTATAGCAGCCAAAAATTGAACAAAAAGTGGTTGTATAATAATAATTTTAATCATATTTAACGAAAAACATGTTACAATATAAAAATTGTGATAAAAAATGCATTTTCCGTAAACGCTCGACAAGCCACCTGAGCATAACATAGGATTGTACATTAACCATTCTTGGAAGGGGCATATTTTAGTTTGCTTCTTTTATTAATAGGGAAATATATAATGTGTTGTCAGCCATAAATAACGTAATTTCACTCTCCAATAGGCTACTTCAAGGATGCTATGCTCTGGAAACACAATACTATCTGATGGTGAACCTTGCCTTTGCGCGGGGGAGCAGGATTCAAGTCCCGAATGTGACAGATTTCACTCTGTCGTCATTTGGTTTTTCTCATGATTCCGTTTTAAGTATTAACAAACATTTATTACGTAATATTTCTCCTCACACTTTTAGCCCCATCACCTTAAAATTATCTCCTGCGCCACTGATAAAAGGATGAACGAAATTTGTTTGTAATTTAATATTTTTAAGGAATGAGTCCTTACCCCAAGTGAAGGAGTTCAAGTACCTTGGGGTCTTGTTCGCGAGTGAGGGGACATTGGAGCGG
>JAODUH010005126.1:0-32843 GCA_027564835.1 Typhlichthys subterraneus | reverse complement strand
TCTATATAGTGTATATAAGTGACATGTCTCTATATAGTGTCTCTAAGTGGCATGTCTCTATATAGTGTATATAAGTGGCATGTCACTATATAGTGTATATAAGTGGCATGTCTCTATATAGTGTATATAAGTGACATGTCTCTATATAGTGTCTCTAATTGGCATGTCTGTGTGCATTTTAGGTAAGTGTGCATGTGTGTGTGCACTGACCAGGGTGGGGCACTCGGTCCCTGTACTTGGGCACATAGTCGTCCAGCGTGAGCAGCATCACCCACATAGTCAGGGCGAACATGCCAGCCAGGAAGCAGTAGAACACCAGGTAGAACAGCAGGATGAGTCCTGCAGGGGGCAGGAGAGAGCACACTTCTTTTGTTTGCTGGACCACGTGTAGCAAAACCGGCCAATGTGAGTAAATGTTGTTGACAGACCAACCGACCGACCGAGTTAAAAAGAACGTGCACCACATTCTAGAGCAGGGGTTCCCAAACATTTTTGAGCCAGGGACCCCATAGAGGGGGGAAAAATGTCCAAGGACCCTATCATAATCGTCATTCTTGCTAACTTCGAGCTCAAATCAAAACAGTATCGCTCCGTGGTCCTCTGCACTACTCTTTGCTTCACAATGCATTTTGATGTGTGATGATGTGTGCTGATTCAAATGAATAGCTCATTATAACCCCCGCTTATTAGAATCAGGTGTGCTGGAGCAGGTAGACATCTAATCTGCCAAGCGCAGATTACGTGATGAGTTGCAAATTTAGTACATCCATCGTAAAATACGATGGCAAAGCGTGCGCTATCTGCGATCTGGCTACGCTAACTTTTACATTGCGTTTGCTAACGTACGTACGTGAGTCTAAAATATTGAACTATTTCACAATATTCACATTTTCCGAGGTACTGAATTTGGGGTTTTCATGAGCTGTAAACCATAATCATCAAGATAAAAACAAATACAAACTGTTTTACTTAGTGTGTAATTAATCCACGATATGAGTTTCACTTTGTCAAATAATTTATTAACTTTTCACTAAATTCTAATTTATTGAGATGCACCTGTAATCTATGTTCCCAAAATTACATATTTTGAAGTTTTGTTTCATGACAACAAGACCTCCATAGCCTTAATATCCTGGTTCTAACTCTACACTTATGTATAATTTAGTATGTGCACATTCTATGAATATGCAAATGTGGCCCTGCCCCTTCTCAGCCCAAGCTCTGCTAATAGGCTCCAAGTGGAAATTACCTGCTGTCACATTGAACTCTGCATTTGTAAAATGGCAAGTTCTAAGTAACACTGGAATAATTAAAAGCAATACATGTTTGAACCAGAAAGTGATTCTCAAGGAGAGGAAGAGAAAATTGTACACGGTATGTTGTAGTACTCGAGACCGGTCTTGAGACCACTTTTTTAAGGTCTCGGTCTCGTCTTGGACTCGACCGCATCTTGTCTTGTCTCGGACCAAGAGGTCTCGGGATTTAACTTCGAGACCGGTCAAGACCACAACTGCAGGAATATAATTATTGCTGCCCACTGCATGTCTTATGATAATTCTTGTTATTAGAATGAAATCCTCCCTTAAATGTCTAAAGATTTACTTTACGTTCTACCACTGGGCAGGCCGGCTAGCTGCAACTGATTAGGCGGTCTCAACTACAATAATGGTACACTGGTACACGGTACCTACAAGTTGATGCATCAGAATAGTAATGTATTCTACTTTATCAATTTTGCCTTAATATGTATTATTAGCTGGGCCACTGGACAGGATGGTCCCGTGGTCTGGGTGTCGGGCTCCCAGCCGACAGGTTATGGGTTCAAACCCCAGTGTTGACCTACCTGTAAGCATCCTTGAGCAAGGTACCTAACCCCTTACCCCCCTAACTGCTCCTGGTGGTTGGTTGCACCTTGCATGGCAGCAATCACCATCTGTGTGTGAATGGGTGAATGTGAGGCAAAATACTGTGAAGCACTTTGGATACAAGCACTATATAAATGCAGTCCATTTGCCATTATTAGCTTTTGGTTTTACATGATCAAACAGCTATAATGTTATGCTAATCTGAGACATAGTTGCCAAATACTGTATGATAGTAATAATTTTCTATCATAAAAACGTAGACCACTCGTTGTTGGATAGCGTTGAATCAGGAAAGCAGGCTTTAATAATTCAGTGGTGCGCAGTAAGGGAGAAACGTGTGGTTTCACCAGTTAAAGTTCCACCAACACATTTCTGAGGTAACAAAGGCATGTTTTGCAATGTTATACAGCATAGAACAAAGGGGAAACAGTCATGGCCACCACCCAAAGGTAAATGATAATTTGGTTGTGTCCAGTGTGACTGCAGACTTTAGCTGCAGACCTGCAGACACAGCTGGGTATCAGGGAATACAATCACATAGCTACATCCTGCCATCCAGTCTGTAGCTGGGACAAATGCTGGGTGTGGTTCATATGGGCGATACATGTAAATTAAGCACTTTTGTCTTTTGTATGTGGCAAAACATTTAGACATGAGCTGCAAAGAGCACAGGAAAAACAGCTGAAATGGTAAATTAAGTATGACATGTCTGCCAAAGGCAAATAACCATAATTATTAGTTGAATAATCAAATCACATTCCTTTATGTATCAAGGACAACTTTTTCATGTTAGCATGAGATAGGACATACATGCTCCTGCCAAATGCAGGAGTGGCAATCCTGTGTAAGACAAACCTTTATCTCAGGTCTGACATACCGTATTAGCTCTAGCTTAAAGGCTATTGATGTTGGTATGGTTGGTGTTAATTAAGTGTACCTCCCTTATACGCCCCCTAGATGTTATAGCATATCTACACATTTCATATACTTTCACAAGGGAGGAGGTGACGATTAATGCATAATTCATTGCAAGATAGTGTAACCAAATGGGCCTCCATCTGATTTTTCCACATCTCATCCGCTCCAAGCCCGCCCATCTGTCCTGTCTAATGGTCCAAATGAAATGGGCACAGTTGCCATTTTTCTGTGAATTAGAACCCTTTCAGACATCTCGCATCAGATAAGGGCTTTCAAAGATAAGGCCAATTACGCAAAGGACACCGACAGTTCTCACATTACTGGGGCCTGGGGGGGTGCACAGTTTCTAGAGCATCTGTCGCCTTATTCCTCCCGTGAACAGGCCACAATAACAATTAAAGGTGGAGTCAGCAATTGTAATTGTAATGAACTTTTTGTCAAACTCAGCGAATGTCTCCTCACTGTCTGACCAACTGTTATTTTAAAAAAGTATCCGGTGTTTCTGCCCTAGCCTCGAGAGAGCATCAGTTAAATTTCGCTCTGAGAATCAGTCTGGAAAGCCTTGGGATCATTTTGAATATGTCCGAGTAGCAACTGAACTTTCTAATCAGTGTCGTGTTTATAGCTATACGGGCGTGGTTTAGGTGTGCCGACCATGGTGCCGACAGCGAAAACGACCAGATGTTTCATCCAATTAACTGCCAAGTATTTTTTAGAAATTTCAGCCATTCACAAACAGTTTCAATGTACAACTTCCCAGATGGACTTGTGACAACTATTCCTCTGGCATGTCAGGTTAGCCCAGCACTGCTCTGTAGATGGGAACACAAACAAAAGTGGAGCAGACCGCACCACACAACACTATCCTAGCTTTGGCAATGCGTGTACAATGGACCTTTCGCCAGAAGCGTGATAGCCACGCCCAGGAGCGGGCTAACCCACTTGGCTCTGAGCTGACCATAACATCAGAGATGACTTTGATAACATCCATATATCCAATATAGTGTCACTGACAACAGGCCTAATGGGAGAAAATGGAAACAGCAGCATTTACCTGATGGTTTCAGTTTCGCTAATGCTTTTCAAATACTATGTCATTAAAATAAAATAAAAATATTATTGATCATACCGGTACGTAACACAGCAAACACCTATTTAGAAAAATAGGCTTAATAATACAGTAGTGATATGATAGTTCATCCTACTATTAGACAATCATCGCATTCATTTAAGAATGTTTCATTTTCGATTAATGAGAAATATCGCCACGAAGCCTACTGTATCAGAATAACTACGTGAAACTATTCAGGCAGCAAATGCCTATTTTGTTTTGGGCGGTAGCCTGAAGGAAGAATAGTACAGTTAGCTATTAGGTTGACAGTAGACAGGCTACTATTGACAACTTTTACATGTAAAACAGAGTATAGTAATTATATTAACTTATAACAAATGTGTTTTGCTGTCCCGTGATATTGCATCTAAATCCATAGTCGTTTTCCACACGGCTTCTGGACCTTGAAAGGGCTACATCCAGTTAGCCTCCTGAGAACACCCTGATCTTGTTAACTGGAAGTAGCCCTTTCAATGTCCAGCTTCAGTTTAATTTCGCAGTGAGAATCAGTCTGAAAAGCCTAGGAATCATTTTGAATGTGTCCGAGTAGCAACTGAACTTTCTAAAAAGCATCGTGTTGATATACGGGTGTGGTTTAGGTGTGCTGACAGCGAGAACGACCAGATGGTTAATCCAATCAACGGCCAAGTATATTTTTGAATGTACCTGCCTACAAACAGTTTCAATGTACGGCTCCCCAGATGGACTTGTGACAACAATTCCTCTGGCACGTCAGGTTAACATCCAGTCTGTCCTGGTAGGATATCTGCTGCCTATGTTGTCTACAACATTTTCACAAACAAATATAAGTTTCAAGTTAACAGAATTGACAGAGAGACAGTGATTCAAGTTGAAGTGAATTCTTGTTTACCCAACGCACTGTGGCGCATAGCAACATCTCTGCCTTCTGATTAGTGCGATTGCCTCTGCATCAAACTCTGGCGAAAGGTCCATTTGGAGAGCAGATCTTCTGAAGGAGCACCCTGTGGCATTGAAGGTACAGGTGCTTTTGTTTTGATCGAGTTCCAATATCAACAGTCTTTCTCCAGCATCTCTTACTGTCCCTTTAATTCATTTAGCTTTGGGTAAAAGCCACTCAGGGTGAGTAGAGAATGGAGCAGAGAGGGGTTATGCAAGGCCGCAAACATGGCTGTGCTCTGTCCACAACCCAGCATGGCAACCCTATACAACAATGAAGGGAATGGAGCACCTGTGTAACCGAGCAAGAGCATCGAACCCCCCCCACTCCTGTTCTCGCTGCACTCCAGCAGTATCCCACAATGCACCTGTTCGGCATGTACAAGGAAGAGGGACAGAGCAGAGAGAGGGATTCCCGTTTGACCTTGACAGGCGTGCTAATGTGGGCGGCCATGCAACCGCAGTGTGGAGCATCCCGCTGCACCGCGATGCAGGAGGAGGGGGGGCAGTCGGTCTGCGTCTCTAGGCCACCGGAACCACCGGTTTTAAAGGGACGGTGGTGTGTGCCGTGCAATGGTACAGAGTTATTGGTGCATGGGCTACATGGTGCTAAAAGGTTTACTGGGCATAGGCCACAGTGACAGGCCTACGTTTGCACCAATGTAGAGAGGTTATGCAACTGTTCTGTGATTTCCTGCTCGTCTGTTAAATCCTCTGGACGGTCTAATGAGCAGATAAATCCAACCTGGATGGGAGGGGGGTGGGGGGGTGGGGGGTCTATTAATGTCCTCAGAGTGCTCAGTGCAGTGTTGTTAAATATGAATGCCATAAATGACCATAAGGGCAGAGTGCGGAGCGGTTATTACACTATTTGTGTGCTTTCTTGATAATGAGGGGAAAAAAAGGCACATCTTCTGAAGATCAGCCATTACGTTAGGCCTTCTCTCTGCTCTGCATCCACATTGCAGTGGACGCAGGCTTATACGTTGGCCTCTGTCTGTGCTATAGCCCAAAATGTAGGGCTATACCTGCCTTGTCACCCCCCCCCCAACACACAGACATGGACATTTATTCAGTCGTGGCAATATATGTCTTTTTTTCTATTGATTATTAAAAACAATTAATAGATGGTTATATAAATAAATCTACACTACAAAGCTGATCGAATGTCAAATCTAACCCGATTGTGGAGTGTGATGCGTGGTATCTGATATCGCCCATCCCAACACCCCCCCATCCCACACACACACCTCGGATCGATGGAGTGTATTTTCTTACCCCAGCTGCTGGCAGTACGACCCATAAACTCCCCCGTCCTGGGGTTGTAGATGGAGTCCTTCCAGCTAGAGGCATTCTCCTTGTCGGCGGCAGGTTTATCCTCGGTACTAGCCATGCTGGGAAAGAAAACAATGTCGCGGATATGGCTTCTTATCGATTCCTATTTCCCTCTTTCTTATTTAAAAAAAAATATATAAAGAAAAGCGCAGCAGGCACGGTGATGAGGCGAAGCCAGCGAGACGGCGGTGAGTGCTGGTATCGGCGCTTGGAATGGAGTGGGGGGTAGAAGTGAAGCAGAGATGCTGTGGTGTGAAGAGAGGAGAATCGAAGGGGGGGAGAGAGAAAGAGAGAGATAGAAAAAATCCGGTGACGTCCCGCAGCCCCTCGTGGTAGCTGATGCGATGTGAGCGGATGAATTAACGGCTCTACATTGGCTACTGTCAGCAAGACGCAGCAGACAACATCACTACACGCACACATTATACATAGATGCGTATAGCCTACAAAAAAACAACAACATTGAAAAAACTGCCTACTGTTTTATTCAGTATAGGCTAGGCTATTCATATGTTATTTTTACGCGATGTAGTCAATAGTGCACAGTATGACCTGTGAATCTTGTTAGGCCCAGATCGACGCCGATATGGAAACGTACCCTTGAGTACATTCAAGGGACTTCAATGGGGACGATGTGCGTATGTCTACATACTCTCCCCTATAGTCTACTGCGCACCATTAAAAGAAGCGATGCCGAGGGTTAAGTGTCGCGTATAGGCTACTTAACATATCCTACATCATATATTTC
Source organism: Typhlichthys subterraneus (assembly GCA_027564835.1). NCBI lineage: Eukaryota > Metazoa > Chordata > Actinopteri > Percopsiformes > Amblyopsidae > Typhlichthys > Typhlichthys subterraneus. The sequence continues at coordinate 25,948 of JAODUH010005126.1, read as the reverse complement.
GTGAATTTTCTAATCCAGGTTGCTATGGTAATGCAGCATCACTAAAATCACAACATGGGACGCAAGTGAGTCAGAGAGATAGACCCGCTAAATAGACATGGAACACAGATGGCTAGTCGAGAGAGAGAGAGAGAGAGAGCGAGAGAGAGAGAGAGAGATGGGGTGGCTGAATGTCTGTAAAGCAGCAGGAGACATTGGAGCTGGAGAGCCGAATGACACAATCCATAAGTTTTTAAGTCTGATGACAGTCTCAGAGAACATAATGGCGGCATGTCGTCGGCGAGTTACATAACATTGGTGTGAGGTTTAGGCCGGGAAGAGGGGAGGTGCGTAAGGAGGCATAACTGGTCGCAATGCAACCAGTTTGGTTCCTGCTGTCAGGATGAATTTGTGGCAAGGTTACGTCCGACGGAGCTCTCACCGTGAAAATTCTTCAGGGACTGTCGTCTGATTAGTGAGAGCAGACAGGCAGGCCTGATTCACCGGGCTGTGGGTAGTAGCTGTCTACGGTGTATTTTGTGTGTTGTGTTGGCTTCAGAGGAAGTCCTCAGTATGCCTACTAACTAAAGGTTTGTGATTTATTATTTACCACGTTAGCTCCCCCAAGAAGGGGTTATTGGGTCTAATCTATAGCCTATGATGCATGAACAGGCCATGTCTTCCTCTGAAACCTCACACCAAACAAACAATTCTCCCATTGTTCAGGAAACCTAATTTATCTCCCCACCCAATTAGTGCTCCATCCACCACAACACCATGAACATAACATTGAGTGCACTATTCGTTCTCAATAGTTATGCCTATAGCAACCTGACATTGACCTTGTTTTCATCGGCAGGAAACAATCACAGGCTGGTGGTTTGCCTTTTAGAACTACATTTCCCCAAAAGCCTTGAGATAGCAAAGGCCTACATTTTTGGTAGCACAACTTATGCTTATTCATTTACAATTTCAAGAGATAAACTCTCTATAATTCAAACTCAAACAAGCTACTTGGAGATTGCAATTACAATTCAAGAACTTCATAGCATTCAGTGCCTCAAATTCTGGGGTATAAAAAATGTGTTACGTAGAAATCATCCACAAATCATTGGAGTTACATTATTTGTACATTGAACAACCCATATTTTTTAATAAAAACATGTAATACCTACTGGACTAGAGAAATACAAGAAAGCAGAGAGTACTCAGAACTTAAGTAAAATGGTAAAATTATTATGTATCAAATAATGACGGAAACACATGTTACAGTATTTATTGACACAAGGAGAGGAAACACCTTCATGTAGTACCGGTACATGGTATCAAGTATTAAAGGTTGGTCCTATGTGGAGCAGGGTTAGTCAGTGTTGGACTTCGTTTGTAGTTTTGACGACAAGTCATACAGTAAGTTCCAAAGAAACATGTCAAAATACGCAAACACACACGCACGCACGCACACACACACCTGTGGGAAGTTCTGGCACTCTGCTCTACTCCTTCCCCACCAAGGTATCTCCTAACACAGTTCTCTACCCCTCCCCGGTGTCGCTGTGTCAACGACAATGATGGAGGAGATGTATGGTTCTAGAACACTTGTCAGAGATTACCTTTAAACAGGAATGCTGTATGCACTGCAGGTAATGCTATTTACTGGATGGAAATGGTTTTTAGGGTGTTTCTCCTAATAGGGTATTGTAGTTGCAGTGTTGAAATCCAGTAATTTGTTTATTTGTAAAATGTACATAAAGTGTGTGCGCGCGCGCGTGCACGCATGCAAGACAGGCATGAACTAATGCTTCATACCTTACAGTATTTTTGTAACACTGGTTTTAACTATAAAGTGTGAAGAGTCGTACATTTAACATGGAAACTACACTGTAAGAGGAGGCATTATAACAACATATCTTCAACGAAGATGGGCATGAAAAAGACTAAACTTGGAACCTGCTCCTTATTCCAAGAAGGGATAGATTACCTCCGTCTCGTTTAGCGTGGTAGAAAAATTACATTTAAAAACAAAGAAGAAAAATGACATTTAAAAACAAAGCAGAACAAGGTCGATGTTCCAGTTAAAAGTTGTCCCATGCACTCCATTTATTTACATTCATTCTATTGGCTTCCTTGATGCAATGCAATGGGCATATGTTCACAGCAGAGCCATGTAGGATAGAGTCACGCCAATGGAAATTTTAAATGGTCACGTGATTCATTTATACATTTAATTAAGTTCTCATAGGGTGCTTCTAGTATTTGCGGCTAATTCTGGAAACTGTTAAAAGGTTCCACAATCCACCATTGCTGTGAAAAAATAAAATATCGGTCCACTTAAGCGAACGTTGTTGACGTAACGCTCTTCTACAGCAGCCTGGTTTGGTGCCCCCACGTGGACTGAGCATAGCATTGCAGGGAGCTTAAAAATACCGGTTAGCAAGTAAGTAACCTGAGATCTACCATGATCCAACTAAGGAATTCATTATAGTCAGTAATTCGCAGTTCATCAAGGCTGTTGGTGTTAAAGAGTTCATGGCTGAAATTGTAGAGATTCAGCACATGTAATAATCTTCATTTTCTAATTATTCCACCTTCCACCACTGTGGTGTCAATGTTTACATATATGCATACCACTGTGTGACCTCTATACAGTATATGTATATGGCTACATTAATTAGATGGTTTCGTCAGTTATAGTTTCCATACTTCAAAAACAGTTCCCATGTCTCGCACCGGAGCTTTCTGTTGATCCAGGGATGTCTACAACCCCATTTCTTCATGTTAATTACATTTAAATTATAAAAAATACAAATTATATTACATTTCTTTAAGTGCCATGTTTCCTTTGTCTTTGTAAATCATAACCAAGTCACGCAAACATTCCAGAGATGAAGGTTAATAAAAACAAACAAACATTTTGAATTAAACAAACAACCGAAACAAAAACAAAACAACTGTGTCTAACGCAGACTGTACCTACTCTCAATCTACAGTATGTATACGTCAACAGCCCCGGGGGTATTGGTGTCAGGGGTTGCTGTACCAGTTCATGGAGCGCCTCAGGGCACTTTCCCAGATCTGGAGTACGGGGGCGTAATTCCTCCTGCGGCCCATATGGCCTACGCCCCCCAGCTGGTTCACCTCCTGAGGCAGGAACACCTCATCGGTGCTCCGCAGGCGCTTCAGCTCCTGCCTGCTCCTCCAGTAACCTGCCAAGCCAAGCCAAGCCAAGCCTAGTCAGGAATATTCACTCGGCCCCAAACACAATGGTGCTCATTTATGAAACAAGTGTGCGGGTCGTTTCCCCGGTGCCTCATTTATCAACGCCCGATAATTCTTACGCTGTAATTGACAATAAGCAAAATGTTTCATGAGATCAGAGCGGAGTGTTTCATGCGCTCGGATCTGCGCTAGTTTGCGCTGCTCGTCCTCGCACGGGTGGGGCTTTCCAACCCCCTCTCTGAGCAGCAGAAAAGAAGCAGCGGCTAGCTTACCTGTTCCAAGTCCGGCAACAAAAGCGGCCCCCAGGCAGGACATCTCCCGGTCGTGCTGCCTGGCGACCTTCCGACCAAACAGGTCTGCTGTCAGCTGCATGACGAAATCATTGTAGCAAACCCCACCGTTCGCCCTGGGGGTAGGGGGGGGATGAGAGATAGGGGGAGATAGATAGGAGAGAGAGAGAATGACTGTAACAACAACAACAACAACAACAGAGGCGTGCAGCCATAATGCATTCATTTAGATGCCTTGCTGAGACTCCACACCGACAGATGCACTGCATCCGAAACACAGGCGGCACGGTTATGGCTGTCTGACACCACTGTTGTTTGAGGAGGTTGGTGTGAACAGGATCATGTGACATCTAGCATCACTACACGATTCCGTAAGTATTTATACTATATAATAACAACTTATAATTAATAATAATAAACACTACTAATAATGTGTAGTGTATTCACATACAGAACACAATTAAAATGAGGTGATTCAGTGGTCGCTGTTATCCAAAGCAACTTTACAATTAGTACAAGGAGCAGATAGGGTTTGGGCAACGTGCTGAAGGATTCTTACATCCAGGTCAGTCAACTCTGGGGCTCGAACCCACGACCATTCAGCTGGGAGTGCCACACCCAGACCACCCACACAGAGAACAACATATTACTGTGCATACTGGTTGGCACAGTCTCCCGAAAGTAGTTTCGGCTTTCGACGGTGATTGGAAAACCACGCCCGTATAGCTATAAACACAATGCTGATTGGAAAACCACGCCCATATAGCTGTAAACAAGATGCTGACTGGAAAGTTCAGTTGCTACTCGGACACATCCTGATTTCGCGAGCTTCAGTTAAATTTTGTATTGAGAATCAGGCTAGATCCTCTTAGCTCTCATTAGAAAGTCCTGGCAAGTCACTTGACCTTTCACCTCTGCAGGGTTTCCTAATGTGAAACACAGCCATAGTGAATGAAGAGAGCTGTACCTTATCTTGGTGATGGGGATGTTCGTTTCTCTCAGCATGATGTCATACAACTGTTTGTTTCTAGAAAATAGAGAGACGCACAATCACAAAACACAGAGGAAGTGAGCTTCGGAAATAAATATTTGTATACATTTCCTTGTCCAAAAATAATATCAGAAGATTGTCAGAAACTGTATATGTAGTTTAAACTAGATGTTATTTGACTGACTATTTTACAATCAGAATTTAATTAAAGGCAGGGTCAGTCATTCTTGCTAACTTCAAGATCAAAACAGAACAGTATCGCTCGCAGGCCTCGGCGGGGGGCGTAGTGCTACGGCTTTGTTGTTGTGAGCGGTGTTCGTCACTTTGTTTTATGTTCCTATTTACGGAGCCAGGGCTGTGTAATAATCATTTTTTCAGCATGCACAGAGACCGGCAAGCTAGCAAAATGCAAGGAGATATTTGTTGAATTTGACAAAAGGTGTATTAGCTTACATTTAGTTTGCAATAGCTGACTATACCTTTAATGTAGATTTAACAACTTGTTTACTCTTATACACATTTACAGTATATACTGTATTTCTTTCCCTGGCAAATTAAAGGGTTATGACAGGGTTAATCATTATCGAGAACGCTTGCTAACTTTGAGCTAAAATGAAAACAATATCCCTTCGCGCCGCTGCTCCACACATCGAAACGCACAATGAAGCAAAGAGTGGTACTACGGCATTGTTGATGTGAGCGGTGCTCACCACTTTGTTTATGTGTCCATTTACGGTCTGTTGGAACCTCTGTTCAATTGTATTCTCTCTGCTAGAGGTATACTTAATTAAAATACTGAGCAACGCAACCCAGAATCTACCAATGAGAGTGAAGGCAGTCAACAATTCAACCAATTAGAAACCACAAGGCAGGCACGCCCACAGCAACAAGCGACTCAATCTTTTGTTTGTCCATGTGAACGCAGCAGGGCTTGTGGATGTGCAGCCTCCAAAGCACGTTGCTTTGGTCTGAGATGATGGTGCACATACTGTAGTGGGACATCTAGTGGCAGAAAGTCATTTAGAACCACTTTACACATCACAAAGCGTATAGTGAAAATGCTCTACCAAAATTGTAATGTGATATTCTCGCACACACGCAGACACACACACACGCACGAAGGCACAGAGACAGACAGACGGGCACAGAGACACACACACACACAGACAAAGACGCATAAAAACACACAAATAGACAGACATACGGGCCATACACAGCCACACACACACAGACAGACACACAGACACACAGACACACCTGAAAGCAATAGACTCCAGGATGGCCCGTACCAAGTGGCCCTTGGTGGTGGATGGTTTGAGGCCCATGAACGATGCACAGGCTTTGGGGTCGTTCAGAGGAGCCTGTGAACATACGTGCAGGAGTACATAATGCAGTATCCTTTAGTTTCATTTAAATAGAACACTATACCATAATGTAACATATTATACAATATCCTTTAGTTTCATAGACATAGAACACAATACCATAATGTAAAATATTATACAATATAACAATATAATATTAAATTTTTTTTTATATATAACACAATAAAATATAGTTTAATCTAATAATATATATGATAATGTAATAAAACATTCATATAACATAATATATCAAGTGACTATTCTAACCTTTGCGAAACACTGGTGAATGGTAACGTATGAAAGCTAATGATTGAGCTAAACAGTGGACAGTTGGCCTGAACAAATATTACTGATCGAGTAAAGCTTTTTGCTCATACTGTATACATGATGGTGACACACACTTACACAAATCAGTACACAAACGGTAGGCAGAGGGAGAAGGGAAAAATTAGCACATTAAAAGAAAATAACACAAATACAGTACAAGCAAAATGGCGATATGAATGTAAGGACATTTGTATACGTCGTTATATTTAGACAATGTACTCTTATGCTTAAACCAAACAGACATTGCTGTGTGAAATGTATACCCTGCCATAAACGTGTGCGAGGCAGAAGAGGTAATCACAACAGTTTCCGTGGGAAAGTAATAAATCCATGCACTGCTCTAACTGGGTATTTCATTTATCTATACAGCATGTACTGTAGGTGTCTTCTTGGTTTTGTTACACTCGGACCAAGGCAAGTTAAAGAGTATAGATGGCTGGAGAGAGCACAACGTCCTTGGCAGTTTTATGGAAGTGTTTTGTGTGTGTTGTACAAGAGCTGCTCTGAAACACCGTTTCTTGCCAGCAACTATAGCTATGGATGCAGCAATAGATCAGCAGGAGATCGGAATCGGACGATGTCCAGTTTCCACTCAAAATACTCGATCGTGGTAGTCCGATTTTCCTTTCTAATGGCCGATACAGAAAACCAATCTTGTCATCAATGACACCGGTGTCAAGTCACCATTAATTTAGCCTTTTCTTGATTTCATGCGTTTCCCTGGATAAAAAAAAAAAAAATCTAAATGAATAATATACAGTATTGTATATAAAAAGTATATAATCTGTATTGGTCGATACTGCAGACTGAAATGATTTAGAAAAAAAAAAATAAAGTCCATCACTAGCTATAACAAATCAAATACAAGTTATTTAAGAGGAAATATAAATTGATTGTCTCTCGTTTAGAACTGACTCTTGACAACATGACTCAGCGATTCACAAAAATACACTGCACGCACACACACACGCACGCACAGACACAACTGTACCTGCAGCCCGCTAAAGGAAGGGACAAAGCACACTCCATCGGAGTCTGTCACACTGTCGGCCATGTCACTTGTCTCCTGGACGTCAGAGAATAGTTCTGCAATAATGTACGCGCACGCACACACACACACACAGAGACAGATAGATGCATGCGCACATGCACACACGCAGACACAAAGACACGTACAGATGCACAGGCATGCACACGCACACACAAAGAGAGAGCTATCACCCACTCCCCCAACAACGCGCCTGGTGCAGCAACCAATCAGAGAGCTCACTGTTCCGCGCAGTGACCCCGGTCAATGGAAGCGCTCTCTCTCACCCACCCAGCCTCTCCGCCCACTTGATGGCGGTGCCAGTGTCCGCTGCGTTGCCCTCTGCCAAATATACCACCTCCGGGCCAATCTTCCACCCTACCACAGGGTACAGACCTATGGGCACACAGGCAGCGCTTAGCTGTAGGCAGGGCTGGCTTGGTGTATTACAGTATGTAGCTCTATGGGTGTAACCCGGCTATACATTGGGAAGTGTTCCCAGTAGTTTCCTCCTACTGGGCGGCATAGACCTCTGGTTCATTTTGAAACATTTGGGCAGTTGCTACGGTTTTGATCTCCCTCATCTAGCTCTACCACCGTTTAGAAGCACGCTCGACTTCAACGTCATCTCACTAACGCACGCTGATTGGGCCGCCAGCAGGGTGGCTGTGCGAACGCTAATGCGGTCAGAGTTTCCAGACTGTAATCTCAATTGTTTAACTAATTTAAAAACATCCATGTTCAGGGTTCACGTGTAGACACATGGAACACTTGGCTTGTAACATCAGCGCCGTTATCTCCTCTGATGATGACTTATGCTCTGAGATGCAACTAAGAACATGTCAGAATAATCCTAGAAGAACAGCTGAACTTTATTTGTGATTAATCAGTCACTTTAAATGATGGCGTGAATGAAGGTGTGTAATGACTTATATTTAACATGAGTTTGAATGTGATTGGTTAATTCTGAACACAGCCACATCCCCAGTTATAAGAGGGTGTGCACACCTATGCAACCAGGTTATTGTAAGGTTTACATTTTTAATTTCCATTCACGTTATAGGTCACATTAAAGAGAAAAAGTTCTGACATGATTGATCTTTGTCTCATTCTTTTTCCTCACAAAAACCTGGCATTATAACAGGGGTGTGTAGACTTTATATCCACTGTATACACAGTTTATGCTCCTGAATCCTACCTACAGCAGGTTAAAGCACTGCATTTGCATTACCTGCTACAGAGGTGTGCGGTTTGCTTCCGGTGTTGATGTCCATAAAGGTGCCCGTTCCCATGGTGATCTTGACGTCACCGACATCAAAGCAGCACTCGCCAAACATGGCCGCCTGCTGGTCAGCCATCTAATATACGATAAATTCACCATGAGAGTCACGTCAACTCCATTCACACCAATTTACTTTTTTTCTTCTTCACAGCAATGGCAGATCGTGGAACAGGTCCCGGAAGATAGCCGCAAATACTAGAAGCGCCCTTTAAAATATATTAGAAATGTAAAAGATGCTTTTATTGACTATTAATTACCGAAAATTGCAGTTATGTATTTGTATTTATTGGTTCAAAATGACCACCAAGCACTTCCTGGAACTACGCTGCGTCTGCATGGATACCGTGACCACTGATAAATTCAGTTGGCATGACTCTCTTCTACATGGCTCTGGGTTGAGCGGTACCAGTATTTTTACTATTTGCATTGTCCTTTCACCTACCTAGTTGGAACTTGTACACAGCAAATATAAAACCGAAGTTAAAAGTTAAATAGTTTCAGTTGTAAATTCATCCACACAACGTGAAGTATTTTTTTTCTCAAAATCAACTGTTAACACTGGAAGCTGGGGCTGTCAACAGACACCAAATACATTTGCACAAAACAAATCAATGAACTGTTTGCGTCACAGCAGATAAACAGGCAAATTAGATAACGGCAGATCCTCCGCTCGTACATTGAGCAATCACTCTCTCTATGTTGATACTCAGTTTTACAACTGAACAAGCTGACCTAAACACACGATTACAAGGAATCACAGATAAAACTCAATGATTAAAGTTGAGCCCGTATTTATGATCAAGATCAGAGACAAGGAAAACAATAACAATGAACAAGAGATTAAAGAATGATTATGTTTTGATGTATAAAATTAAGAATATCTCCTTAGTATGTTGGTCAGCCTGTTGCTATGACATTAGAAGTAATATTGTATGGCGGTATATAAATAAGACACTCACCAGTGACATGATGGGAATTGATACGCCAAAGATGGAGGAATCTGTGTTACCGAAGTGATGGCTGGTGCATAATAAGGAAGGAACAGTTTTATCATTACAAATGCATGCTTGCTTTTCTCCAGAACAATTCATTCTGTTCTTACTAATGCAAATAACAACAAAAGTACTGCCTTCAAAGTAGCATTGTGTAAAGTTTCAGCCCGTTCAAAACCTACAGCACCGGCCCAGGCCGAGCCTGATAGATTATTTGCTTAATGCAATTTAAGTTTCTTAACCTCAGAATTGTATTTAAAATATATACATTATAATAAAATACACATTTGGGGGAACTGTGGCATAAGCGGTAGCTCCAATGCTGTAAGAGACCAGGGTTTGAATCCGGCTCAAGGTCATTTCCCAATCCTTCACTGATATCTCTCTATTATTCGCTTCCTGTCTCTCTACACTCATGTCATATCTGTAAAAATAACAACAACAAAAAAACATTTTTTAAATAAATGACTAAAAGAATAATACAGGACAATATTTGACATTTTACCTGCAATAATTATACAACCTTTACTTTCTGACTAGCATGTGACCCCTCTCTGACCCGTCAATACACACACTACCCGTTCAATGGCCGAACACAGAGCACACGTGCGGTTAAACTAGGGCTTAAGTGAATCGAGGCAGATGGTTGACTCACCCTGTGTTCTCTACATTGGGTAAAATGGAGTAAGGCAGCGAAACAAGTGAGCAGAGAAACCCACTCCAGCACATCTATGAAGAAATACACATTAGAAATGGAAAAAAAAAAAAAAAAAAACACTATACAACACACATACCATAAGTAAACATAACTAGCAAAATATAGGCGTAATAACTACAGTTCAGTCAGGACCATTACAGGCAAAAGAGAATATTCATTTTCATTTGTAGTTATTTATATTTGTCAGTATGGATTTGTTCTCGGAGCTCCCTGCACCTCCATGTGCAAATGGAAAGCCCAAGGCAGGGAGAACAGCAAAAACCCCCCCCCCCCCCCCCCCCCATAAGGTACAGAACAGAGCAAGCATCACTGACAACACCGTGACATTGAATAAGTCCAGACACCGCATGAACAGAGGTTGAGGGGTGGAGAGATGGGTTGCAAAAATGAATTGGTGTAGGCTAAGTTTAAAAAAGCGCCCTGAGCGTGTTTAGCCAATAGTGTGCTTTGCTGTGATCATCTGAGCAATCTGGTCATTGTGAACAGCTGGACAATTAGCTGATTCAGATCAGATGATGAATGAGAGTATGGCCTGTGTTTCACTTTGTGCCTGACCGAACGCCATGCTCAATTTCAGCAAGCACCGAGCAGCAAAAGACTGTCCTCGCGAGACAATTCTGATCTCGCAAGATTCAGTTTGAATTTGCCTCGAGAATCAGTCTGAAGAGCTTAGGAAATCGAGGCGTTTCAGGACAGTAAACCATGTGTGTGGCCAATCAATGTCTGTTAGCTACAGGCGTGGTTTAGGTGTGAAGGAGACTTAAATCAACTCGAAAATTACAACACGTAAGTGCCAAAACCTGCAGTTCCATCGAATGGCCACTTGAGTCTAGCTGCAAAAGGGAGTCAATCCCATAGACTCCAATGTTAAAATGTCTGACTTAAATATTTCAATGGGTGCCCTATAAAATGGTTAACACCAAGCCAACACCGCTGGATCAAGAAACACACATGTCAGAGCCCAGCATGCAGACTGCTCCTCAACGTGACAGGCTAGCAAAACAGTACGTGCTAGCAGATCACATTAAGGTAACTACAGAGGCAATAATTTAGGTTAGGCTAGTTAAAGTCCAGATTCCGTTAGCAACATGCCTGTAGGAACGCAGGATGCATACAATAGGAATAGCTCAGACCTGGTATGTGTCAAACATCCCTGTGGAACTTGCGTTTGAGTAGTCCGTTGCATGGACACGTCCTGGAACAAATAGTGGGACATTAAGAGATGAATGAGAAACTACCCATATCCAGAGAAACCCATTCATGAATAGTTCAACATGAGCAACCCCCACCCCCTCCAATTCATCTACAAATAAGTCCTGAGGAATTTGAGCAACGCCTAACTGCAATCACTGCAGTCAAAGGCAAAAAAATAAATTGCAATTACATTCTCACAGTAATACATGTTAAAATATCCACCTTTTGTGAGCTTGTACAGGAGCCAGGTATCTATTGTTCCAAAGCAGCAGTTGCCTTCAGCAACAGCTTGACTGAGCTGAAGAGAGAAACAACAAGATAGAAAATAGAGATTTTATTTTATCTCTATTATCTAGGGCCGCACAATAAATGTGATAAAGGAATGTGGCAGGATGAGTATGCAGATACCTTAACATGCATAAATCAGCCTTCGCTTCTTTAAAGTGACATACAGTACATGCTTTCCAACTTAATGCTTATTCTGCACTAATTTATACAAACTAGGGATGCATTTTTCATGGCCAATTCGATTACCGTTTTTTTTTTTTTTAAAGCCTGACTTGACAGTTCCGATTATTTGCCGATTCCAATTTTCATAACTTTTTACGGTCCCTTAGCTGCCAAAGTTCGCCGTCCATCATAGTAATTTGTTGACAGTCCCTTAGTAGCATTTGTCGTCTTTTTAAACTTTTACGAGGTAGCGTTCCGTTAACTGAACGTAACTTACTCTTTTCAGCGAGTTGAACAATAGGCCTAGTATGTAAACAGATTTGATCTGTGTTTTATTTTTAAAAATAGTGATGCTCAAAATGTATGGTCAGTGTAATCCATTTAGAGTAGCCTACCTATGGTTAACTTCCTGACATTGTTGTTGTTGTTTTTTTTTTACTCTTAATCAAATTGTTTAGAGTCACGATCACTCTCGTAGCTGGGTGGCTTGGTTCCAGGCTTGAAACTCTTTAAATAAGGATTTTACAAAAAGTCAATGTAGAAAATTAATGGGGATTTTACTTCCGGCACCAGAGTCCCCCAGAAAAAGGAGGCAGTTACTGCTGCACTCTATACGATCGGTAAGGTATTATATATTTTACTGATTGCAGGTCATGGCGGTCATGCTAAAAATGTTCAGATTTCAACCGGCCAGTAGTTCGGTACATCTCTAATACAAACAAAATAACCTTAAAAAATAAAAAAAGAACTATAATAATAATAATAATAATAATAAATATGTAAGAAATAATTATTAATTAACCATTAAATGATTAGGATGATAAGTAAAAGATAATATATTTTTCAGTAACCATTTAAATTACAGACTTAAGTAATAGACGTAAATGATTATGAAATGACATTATCATTTACTAGTTATTATCAAATCATATACCAGCAGCAGATAGTCTTTTATACACAGAACAGCCCTTCACTTGCCTATATCTTGGTGTCGGTTGTGACTCAGACACACCACCACTCTGCTCCACAGGCAGGTCATCTGATTATGCACTATGACTCGTTATGATATATTGTTTGAATGTCACTATGTTGTGTAACTCTGGACTAGATTTAGTCATGCAATAATTCCCGTTAGTTCTCTCTGTATCAAAAGGGCAGGTTGCCCCAAAAAATAGCAACTGTGGTTCTTTAAGTTCTTTATACTGCCCTTCTCACCAGCAAACATGTATTTCTGGCTTGGAACAAGCCTCAGTAAACCTTGAAACTACAGGAGATTGTACCCCTAAGTGTTCCACTAAAGCCATGTATAATAAATAAATAAATAAATAAATAAAGAATTTTAAAGAAGAAAAATGGAAGAAAATGAGGTTAGGTGAGGCCAGAGTTTCGACCCCTACTTGCTGCTAAATGTACAAAAGTACAAACCTGTTTAACGTACGTACAGTATATTATGATTATTATCTACCACTAGCCTAGATATCTTACCTCTTATCTAAGCACCAGCATCTTGGACCAAAACAACGCTTTGTGGAACACACACACACATACATACACGAGCATGGATTACAACGCACAAAGAGGGGTGTGCTGTCATTCTCTGCAAATAGTGGTTTGCTGCTATATCAACGTTTAAAATATCTTATGTACTATAGATCCTCTATGTCTGTATTCGGCCTCGGAACTCATAGGTCACGTCTGCTGACAGCAATGAAGCCTCTGGGGGTAAGGTTAAATGTCTTTGACGTATTTTAGCTAACTGGATATCCTGCCTGAAACGGCCTCTTCTGTCCGCTGACCATCTTTTATATTTACGTTTTCTATGTGAAAATAGAGTTAGAGGCAAATGTTTATATCCACATATGAAAGCTAATAACAAGCTATATTGTCATCAGATCATACTGTAGCCGCTTATTTCCAAAATTTCCAAAACACGCACGCACGCACACACTCACGCACGCACGCACACACTCACGCACGCACAAACACACACACTCACACACACACTCATGCACCTGTTTATAGTGCGCCAGGGCCCACACCAGGCGAAAGGTGACGTGCTGAGGGGAGAAAACAATCAGGCTGGCAGCCAGGAAACGCTTCCTCCGGGACATGAAGTACAACATCTTCATCAGGCTGTGGATTCCCTGGTTGCCACGGAAACAATCACATTTCAAAGACACACACACACACACACAGAGACATTAGATTGAAATGAATGGCATGCACATGGCACGCTCCTCTGTAAGGCCACAAACATTCCAAAGAAGGTATTCTTTCACCCTGGTGTTGTGCAGGAATGATAAAATACAGTTGGTGTTTTCAGATATAGCTTCATTTTCCAACCCTCTTCGGTTTTTGAACTTCAAAAAATAAAAAATATATAAATAATAATAATAATAATAACAACAACTAAACAATGTTTAGACCAAAGCAATGTATATCCAAAACATAAATATACTACATATTAGGTTTTTCAATTATGTCACTCACATGACATGAGACAACATTTTAGTCTGTACAATAAGACCTATTTTATTCTACATTGTGCTGGTCGGTCCCCTAGCCTCCTGAGAACATCCTGACCTCGCGAGATCCAATTTAATCTAACTTTAAGAGTCTGCAACCCCTCCATTCAAAAGTGTTTGCCATAGAGACGATGCTAATACATTTCAATCAACCTCCATTACATGTGACTCGGCATGCAACGATTAGACATTTTGACGGTAGGATTATAGTCTGAGGAATAATCATGGTTTCATGATTATTATGCATGAATTTCACTACACCAGCAATGTCGTTTTGGAGAGCGATGTAATGCCCTTTTATTCTGCTTTACTGCCAATGGTCCAACTCTTAACTCACTGCTACTTCATTGAGTGTTTCCTCTTTATAAAAAATGTATCTACTTACCTGTGGGGGGGAAAGTTAATGGGGACACGCTGTGTTTCTTGCCAGCTCACATTTCACAGAGCTAAATTATCGACCGTCTCATACGGATACATTCTCCATTTACAGAGACAATCGAGTGTTCTTTCCAAAGTTTATTGAAACTATGTTTGATAGAATTAGGCAGCCACCAGCCAGTTTCTTTTGGTGTGGCATCATTCTGCCATGGCTCAGCATCACAACTAAATGAACGCAGAGGACTCACATTCAATGATGTTGCTCTCATGACACCATGTGCCTGCCGCACAGCATTTTTCAAGTAACTTTGTATTTGTTCCAGATTGCGCCTGGCAATGTTTGTTTGATTGTCCTCACTGTGCAACTAAAATGTCCCTATTTTGAGAGTGAGTAAAGAAAACACTCGGTTTAGCCGAGCATTTACGGTTATAAAACCGTGGCATTTTTAATCCCGGTTAATAGTGAAACCGGTTAATCGCTGCATCCCTACATATTACTACTTACTTTTATGTCACTATCTACACCTCCGCCTAACATGTACCACATCAGGGAGCGTTCAAATGGGGTTGTGTTTACCGTGTTAACGAGAAGAGTCCACATAAACCCATCATGTGGTCTTCACAACCTCATAAGTGGAACTTCTTCTGAAAACATTTAGCAAGGTTGGCTAGGCTAAGGAATACCTACCTTAAATTCAGATTTTGTGATTATGACTTTCTGCTTCGTAATCCCAAATTAATTTGAGTTCCAGATGAACGCAGGACATTTTTGTACATTATTCCTAATCATGTCATCCCAAGAGAGGACTCACTTTCATTGTGGCGGAGCGATTCCATGACCTCACTAGCTCCACAGCTCTCAGGTCCTGCCAGGTGAAGAAGTTGTGGAAAGGAACCCCAGTCGATCTATCCCATGTCGTGAAGGTACCTCGCTGTGTTGAGATGCCAAGTGCCTCCATTTGACTCATATGAACACCTGCATCTGTAACGTTACGTGTTAACACATGATCGCTGTTCAACAGGAGGTCACAGGTGCACAATAAGAAGTGTTTAACAACCCTTATATAGCCTACCTTGAACTGCCCTTGTAACAACATTTACAAATCCCTTCCATAGCTCATCTGGTACGATCTCTACCAAGCCGGTGTTTGGATGCAAGAGATGGATCTGGAAATTATTTTTGAAAATCAGAAATCATTGTGCGAGATGTTGTGGATAAAAGTATACAAATTAAATAAATAAATACCGGGGTCGTGCTTGATCCTCGAATCTGTGCTTCCTTGTCATATACGTGACATCTGAGAGTTGTCGTCCCCACGTCTACCGACAAAATGAAACTCTCTTTTTTGAACCCGTTCCGATGTGTCCCCATTATAGTAACAACACCCGTGCTACAAGCTACATCGATGGTAGATCCTTCCTGGTCACTCGCTATTAATATAGTTTACGCCCTAATACATAATCTAACCAGAAGCGAACCAGTCTGAACTTTTCTGCGATGTGTTGACTGGCCTTCGGACTCTGTGTTTGATGTTCACTTTTCAGTGATACCGCGTTCTACAGCATTACACGATTCGTAAAGTTCAGAATTAAATGCTTTGCCCTGAAACGAGCTCAACTAGAACGTGTACCGTAGCTGGAATGTGACTAAAGAAATGTTGCGTTAGCTTATACTAGAATGACAGGTTTGGCAGCACAGTGTATCTATCCGGCTTGCCATAGTCGATATTTACAGTATTGAACGCTATGGTTCAGTAAACGTTGGTCGAGTAGATTTTCATTGCATAGTCACCAATATATTACACCAGGAGCCAGTTTTAGTTCACTTTTGATTTGACATGCGCGCCCACTTCTCCGGTTATGTCTCCCCACTCTCTCGGCTTCCGTAGTATATTTCCATACGCCACGCATGCGCAATAAACAATACTTCCTGCTACATGTGAGAGATCCATGGTGAGAGATCCATGGTGATGTCTAAACACGTGTAGTAGCTGCTGTAAACTCAAAACGTGAAACGCTGCTAACAATCCGTATTGTAATATAACAAAGCAATGGTGAAACCGGAGGTAATTTTTGCACCCATTATACCGCAGCGAATAATTATACCACATACTTTAACGAAATGTATAAACTTAGCTAGCTACTGCAGCTAAGCGAGTTAAATTGCTTTAAATCTGAACGCTACAAAGTATTTAAGACAGCCATACCCACTACTCACGTTGTCATATAATGTTACTTCTGCCTACAGTAGGACTCATATTCTCTAAAAATAAAGAATAGACCGTTGTTTACATTGTGAAATACTTGTCGTCAATGGCTGTGACTCTCGCCTAGGCTCAAAGGCGCAGGAAAACTGGCCAGGCCGTCGCCAGTGTAGCGGTGGAAGGTGACGTAGGTGTCGTCAACACAGGCAAGTGAAACCCTCTTATTTCTACGCGAGTCTGACTGACAGCACGTTGCATGTGGTTGCATTGTTTATGTAAATTACATTGCGATCCATAACGAGTGACCCTTACAGAAGCACAGACCGAGGCGGTTCCTCGATCAGAGGTGACTGTGTTGCCACCTGAGCCCAAGAAAGTTAGGAAAACAAGTAAGAAGAAGGCTCCTGCAAAGACTGAACTACTGTCAGAAGACAAAGGCCTTGAAGGAGTGGATGCAGTTTCTCTGGTTGTTTCTCAGGTGAAGGAATGTTTGACAAAGAAGATGGATGGCGCAAATGGAAGCCATGGAGATATAACCGTCAAGACAGTAAAAAATGGTATGTGTTACAAAAATGCATTCCCCTCATTGTCTTGTAGTGCTCATACACAAGATACAACCTCAAACGTCTGCTATGCATGTTGAGAGGGGTAGAGAACAGTGAGTCTATAGGTCAACACCCACTGGCGGGGTTGTTCGGTGGCCCGTCAAGGAATGCAACGTTTGAATTCAATTGAAGTCAAATCGACGGAGGAGCTCAAATATCTGCAGATATTCAGTGCGGGCTTATGGCTTGATGCTCAAGAAATAGAACTGCGTTCTAAACCTTAGCGTCAACGGGCGTCAAACAACGCCAGCGGGCGATGCCCCGTTACAAAGAACTAGTTCTAAAACGCCAATCGCAACGCCTTCCTTGGGCTTAAGGGTAGATGAGTGCCCGTCACTCAGGTAACATTGGTTTCAACCACAAAGGTAATTTTGAAAACACCATAGAGCGTCCCTTTAAAGCAGTGCTCTCCAATCCTGGTCCTGGAGGGCCTCTGCCCTGCATGTTTTAAATGTCTCCCTGCTCCAACACACCTGATTCAACTGAATGGCTCGTTAAGCAGGATTCTAACGACCAATTCATTAGAATCAGGTGTGTTGGAGCAGGGAGACATCTACAACATGCAGGGCACTGGCCCTCCAGGACCAGAATTGGGGAACCCTGCTTTAAAGGTATAGTCAGCGATTGTAAGCTAATACACTTTTTGTCAAACGCATATATCCTCGCGGTCCGCTAGGGGTCCAACACAATGTGGTGCAGACCGCACCACACAACACTATCCCAGCCATGGCAATGCGTGTCCATTATCGTCTGGAGCTTCTGAGGGAGCACGGAGCACCCTATGGCATCGAAGTGAGAGGTGCTTTTGTGTTAATTGAGTTCAAATATCAACAAAATTTCTCCAGAACAACTTGATTATTAGGGTTGGGCCGATAGACGATAAATAAATAAATAAAATAAAATAAAAAGTGGCAAAGCAGCAAGTTATTAATATCAACCGAAACACTGCATAATACGCTTTTTCCGTTAAAGGCTCGCCGAATTGCTGTGATAAGGATCACCTTTACTTCTCTTCTCTCACTCTCTTAACAAAGACACGCACATGCAAAATACACTTGTGCCCTGGCTGTATCAATCACTACATCTGGCAATGCAATCAATGCATTATTTTAACGTAATGCTAACAGCAAAACAAAACTACTATAGTGCTCACTGTAGCCTACGGTGCCTACCGTGATATGGTTGGTTGTTCGCTAGCTGACCACAATCGCTGTCTGTCCAACTTTTGCATGAATTATATGAGCACAAATCCTGCGCAACACTTCAGAAGTGGTTATTTCCTTTCATTAGATAGGCTTTAAACTCTTAAGTAGCCTAGCTACTTACAGAAACGTAGCCTAATTAACAAATGCTGAAAATAAATATTTGAGTGTGTCCGGTCGAACAAACGGAACAAGGAAACGGTATTGTGAAATTTGTGGTTACAACTTTCTTGTAGCCTATTGTTTCTTGTAACCACTCTAGAGCAGGCCCATCTCGGGCATGGCTCAGCGAGGTTAAACTGGTATTGGAAATGCAAATCAGAGCCAATCGGCACAGCCAAATGTCAGTTGAAAAGTCAATGGAGACAGAGGCTATATCAACCAGAGCAGATGGAAGTATTTCACTCACCTCAGAAGATCTATTCCATTTCTAATTAATTAGACTCAGTTTTTAGCTCTAAATTCCTTCATAAAGTAACTGTATATTTTAAAGTGCCTGATTTTGTTTTTCTTGTAGTAAATGGGAAACGGAAGGCACATGAATGCATGGATGGGACTTCACCTAAGAAAACAAAGACCATAAACAATGGTATTATTTTAGATTTAGAGTTTGTGCTGAATTCCTACTGCTAACACCACAACTTTAATATATACTTATAAACATGTGATCTTTTGTTGTAGATTTCCGTGTTTTTGTCAGCAATTTGAACAACACTATGAAATATGATAAAGTCAAAGATTCATTGGCACATTTCTTATCGGAACAAGATGTACTTGTTCAGGGAATATCATTGGACCCATCCAGGCAAGTATTTCAAATTCTATAACATTGTTTCTGAAAAGTCTGTTTTTAAAATCATGAATAGTAACTCCTAGCATGTCCAAAAACATTTCAGGAATAAATCATTCTGTTCTATGTTTTTATGGTGTTGAATAATTAGAAGTTTCTAACATATTTTAAGGATTGTACTTTGGTGTTTTCACACACAACTGTATTCCAACGTTTATTTTGGCCCGATACCTCATGCTAATTTAAGCAATAATTTTACGGTGCATTTATTGAAGTGGTCCATATGATTGTAATGAATTGTTATGACTCCTTCTGCCAATGTGAAACAGTTAATGAAACTCTGTTTTTTCTCCAGAAAATATGCCCATGTAGACCTGGCCACTGAGGTGGACTTGACAAAAGCTTTGGCGCTCAATGGAAGCAAAGTCCTTAATACACAAATAAAGGTCAGAAAACCAAGGATTACAGAGGATGAGACGGAGATTATAGCTGCTTCTGAGGCCAAAAAAGGTACAAACTATGTACTTTTTGCAGTCTACGCAATTTCTGATGGGCATACAAGTGCATACCATATGGAGTGTACAGAGGGAAATATGTTAAATTTGAATGATTTAATTGAAAGGCTTTCTCTGTTGTTTGACAGCAAAAGATGCCCGGAGTGTATTTCTGAAGAATGTGCCCTGCAATGCGACAAAGAAGGACATCCTCAAAGTATTTAATGAGGCAGTTGGCGTCAGATTTCCGGGTCGAACTTTACGGCCAAGCAAAGGGTGAGCCTTCTGGGTGGAGCTGTGGGCATGCTCCCTGGCTGCCCATATGGGCCCGGGAGACTTGGGTTTGAATCCTCCCCAATCCCTTCCAATATCTCCCCCACTTGCTCTCAATGTCTCTCTTCACTTTCATGTCCTAAAAGAAAAAGCTATACAAATAATTTATTTAAAAAAAGGGTGAGACTTCCGAACTTTGCCATGTGTTCGTAATAACAATTTACATTTTGTAGTGTCTGTATCTACACTGATGTTAGAAGCCTGGTAAAAAACATTCTGATATTGCGCTGCCTTTTTTATGATTTGCTTCAATTTACATATCAGTCTGGGTATACTCAATCATCTAGTCCTAGACAACCACCAGCCAATTGGCTTGCTTTGGCCCAAGTGCTTCTCATTAGAGAATCCTCTCTACATGGGACCAATTCTGATTGGTTAAAGTTGGTCCAATCAATTGATTTAGATTATTGGCGCAGTCTGACAAACAATTTTCTATTATGATTTCCCAGACAGATGTGAAAAGGTACTCAGACAATTTAAACATCAGGCTAGTTTTAGCCAGACTATGATTTGAGATGGCATAAACAAATCTACCACCTTTTGTTATAGGAATGCAAAAGCTTATTTGTAAAATATATCGGGTTTCTCCTTCAGTTTTGCCATTGTGGAGTTTGAAACAAAGGACATAGCTGAAGAAGTTCTGAACACAAAGGTGGAGACCAAGCTTGAAGACAATGTTTTGATTTTAGAGTGTGTAAAAGAAGGAACTAGTGAAAACAGCCAACAAAGTCCAGGTAAATATATATTAAAAACATAAGATGTTATATTAACGGTATATTATGCAGTTCTAATAATTCAGCATAATGTTTTATAATTGACATGTTACAATGCCATGTATGCAGTTTGGTAAAACTGTCAGTGCATTTGTTCACAAATTTTTAAAATCTTTCCATTATAGTTGAAGCGCAAGTTCAAAGTTCAATGTCAGCAGTTCAAAGTAACACCTTATTTGTGAACAACGTGCCTTTCAAATTAAGAAAAAAAGAGATGAAGACCATCTTTAAGAACGCTGTTAAAATCACCCTATCTAAAGTGGTAGGCGCGTCAAATAGGTACACGTCTTTACTTGCTTTACTTAGCATTATGGACGTGTTTGCGGACTATTTAACAAAGATTTTTTTCGTTTGCTTCTTTACAGATTTGCGTTTGTTAAATTTAAGACGGTGGAGGATGCCATGAAGGCGCTGGAAACTTCTCAGAATAAAGAGATCGCCAAAAGGACACTCAGAGTACAGTTCAGCAATGCTACAACAAAGCCAGCAAATGTAAACGGTAAAGCATGCCTTTTGTCCTGGTTTTTCATCCATCTGAAGTTAAATTGTATGAGTTGAAAGCATTGGGGTGTGTAATGTAGCTTTGTGTGTGTGTGTGGTGGGGTGCGCAGGATCGGCTTGACTATATGCTTGGTTTGAAGCAGCCCTGTTCTGTGGCGATGGATGGGGTCTTGGCAAAAACTGACTTGCAAATACACATTCAATTCAAATTGAATTTGTTAATAATGCAGATGCTAATAACTGCTTTGTTTGCCCTGTTTTAGTTGTCACGAATTCGTTGCTTGTGAAGGGCCTGTCTGAAGGGATGGACGAAGATACTCTGAAGAATGCCTTTGAAGGGTCCACAGGTGCCAGGATCATTACAGATAAGAGAACTGGAGTCTCTAGGGGGTAGGTAGCACATGTGCTATAAAGCTGGGGTTCCCAAACTGTTTTGTGCCAAGGCCCGCCTAGAGAGGACCAATCTATTTAGAGACCCACCAAACGCCAAGTACCGCTAACGAAATGTTCAAAATCCAATCCATGTTAGCTAATGCTATACCTACGTGTGTGTGTGTGCGCCAAATGTTTTTGAGCGGAGTGCTCCAGAATCTATGGTGTGCACGCGGTAAATAGGATTTCATCAGGAACAAGTAGGCTTTTTTGCTACAACCTTTCTCATGACCAATGAGTGGAACAACACGATAGTAAAGCGCAGAAGCCTTTCATTTATATTCTTTATTCATTCAGTGTCCGCTTGCAATTTTCACGACTCGGTTGTGGGTCCTGACCCACAGTTTGAAAACTGCTGCTATAGAGGATATTCAAGATGGCAGCGGTTTGAAATAATCTTTTTTTAAATTTTATACTAGGCAAGAGTTAAAGGTATGGTAAGCAATTGTAAGCGGATACTGTTTGTC
The DNA here is from genome assembly GCA_027564835.1 of Typhlichthys subterraneus. Classification (NCBI taxonomy): domain Eukaryota; kingdom Metazoa; phylum Chordata; class Actinopteri; order Percopsiformes; family Amblyopsidae; genus Typhlichthys; species Typhlichthys subterraneus. Next base: position 3,414 of record JAODUH010005126.1, on the reverse strand, counting down.
AGTGGACTGAACAGCAGGTTACAAAACGGGGAGGAGATGGGCTGTCCATATAAGCTGTTAGATTCACATGGCTAACAACAACAAATTGAATTCCGGCTCTAATTCAGATTCTGCTTATCGAAGGCACCAAAGCTGTTGTTGTATGTCAACATGTTAGTTACAGTAGGCCCTTCATCTTGTTTAATCACCATTCTCTTTTCCAATTTAGAATTCACTTCATCCTGTCTCATCATTCTGTGGATGTCTTTTTTTTCTGATAATTCAGTTCATGAGCACCTGTGCAGTTGTTTCAGTAGGCATAGGGCTATCATTGTTAAGAGAGCTAAAATACAATCTATATTTAGACCAGCTGCAGCGCGCATTGTGAAAATAAAAATGAAATAAAAGCTTAAAGCTTGACAACTATTGTTTTAGCAGGTCTTTAGCTCTAGCTGGTTATTATGCCTGTGTTCTACACGGTGCATTTGGCTCCACTACCGGTATAGTAGACCAAAGGGTTCGTGTGATTTTGTTGTTTGTTGTGCACGCTTTCGTCAAATATACTGGAGTTGATCTGATGGCTGTGGTTTAGGAAAGAATCAAGAAACAGACGCGCCTCAAAGATGTAAACAGAAGTGTCTCGTCAGTTCTCGCATGTTTGCTTTTTTCACGTGTTTAGTGAAATTAGTCAAATTCCGTGACATTATTTTCGCTGTCCGCGTATCAGTTGCTGGCAGATAAAAAGGTAAAATGCATGACTGAAATGCAAACATTAGGAACCGGAACAGAATCAAAGTGCACGTGTCTTTTTGAATCCACGGTTCTTTGAAATTTGGAGCCAATACCCAACCCTAACCCTGCATTCACACCGCCGACGTATTAAACTCGCAAATCGTTCAATCGCTGATGAGCTGTCGCCAAGTTCTCTCTAGTGTCCAGACCGCCAGCTCGGGAGTGGGCAGGTTTTACGTCAGCAACTAGAACTGGTGTGAGGTCTATAGTAAAATGTGTCAAATCAAATGCACAAATGGTGTGCATTCCTTCAAAGAAAATTACATTTAGGTGGGAAATGTTTGTATAAATACTGTTATTACACTATGGACTTGCTGGAAATAAGCATAAAGTTGGAAAGTTCTCAACGCTGATCTGTCGCTGGGCGACATTGTCGTCGAGCGTAGCTCCGCCCGAGAAACGCTGGGGTCCGTTCTAAATTAATTGGCACTCTTTGCGAGCTGAACACGACAGCGGTGTGAATGCAGGGTGACTGATCCACCCTGCCCTCCCCACAGGGTTGGCTTGGTGTTCTTTGAGCGTGACGAAGACTGCAGCGTCGCCATGGAAACCATGAAGGACTGCAACATCGGCGGCAGAAGGGTGACCCTGGCGTATGGCAAGCACAGGGCTCCCAATACGCCAAGCACAGGGCTCCCGAAAGGCCCCAGAAAAGGACTCAAAGGTCAGCCCGAAGGGCAGGATGATGCTGCTAATTGCGGAGGCCCCAATCTTAAAAAAGGTGATCCTGAATTTAGCTCGGGTGCAGAAAACAATTTGGATGTAATTTACAAGAGCCGTGAGTGTGTGATCTTACCTGCCTCTAGGTGTCACACTAGAGCATCTCGGACCAAATCAAATGCTTAGATATAACATATGCACTTGTTGTAAGTAACTATAATTATCCAATACTACCTGTATCAAAAAGCAGTCCTTTTATACAAAGAACCAACTCTCACATCATGCCTGTATGTGTTGGGTGACTGGTTTTAATGACACCATAGCGTCAAAGCTGCCTCACTAATAGGATGTCTGATACTATACTATATAGAGTCTGTTTTTATTCAACGTTGGAAATAGCTATTTCAGTTTTAAAACATGAATTTACATAATTGACAACAAGTCAGAAGGTGCAGACAGATTAATTCAGCCCTCCACGTCCTGTCTCTACACCATGCTGAGAAAATTTAGATCCACATCTTTCTAAAAGAAAAACAGAAAGCAATTAATGGGTGTTGTAATAGTAGTCTGAAGATGGGTAGGTGGCAATAACACAATCATTGTCAACCTTTAATATATATAAACTACAGTATAAACGGTTACATTTAGCATTCTACAGTCACTTGAGGATGCATTGTGTGTGTGTGTACACAAATGTTAAACCTTTATTTTTATCAGGAAAGGCTGTTGAGATTAAAAGTCTTTAATCAGAAACTAATGCAACCTTAATTTCATTCAAGTCCATACAGACGCAACAGCGTTGACTGGGTTTGCGTCAGCCACAGATCGTGCGCAGACTGCGTCTGTAGAAGTGCGCAGTGTTTTTGCCGTTAATGATGCTAATGCTAATAACGGATTTGCTTTCTCTGTTGTAGTTGTCAAAAATACGTTGATTGTGAAAGGTCTCCCCGACGAGACGGATGTAGAGACTCTGAAAAATGCCTTTGACAGGTCCACAGATGCCAAGATCATTGCTGGAGTCTCTAAGGGGTAGGTAATGTGCTGTAGATGATAATCAAGATGGCAGGGATTTTAAATAACTGTTACCTTTTAACCCTTTGAACCCTAAGGGACTTTTGGCTGTTTTTCACTACGTTGATATTATGGCTTCTAAAAGCATTTCTTTATTAGGTTATAATTAAGTGTTTTATGTCTTTGATATCAGCACCCTCTAAGCTACAATTCTGGTAATTTCACAAAATTATTTTGAAAGAAATTACTGTTTTTAAAATGCACAAAAATGCAAAGCGCCTAATTTTTAGTGTTTTTTATTATGTGGAGAATGCTTAACTAGTGTGTCGTTTTATTTCAAAGACATATTTTGATTCCTCCATGTCTTGACTAAATTCCAAACTCTTCTAAGCTCAATAAATATACAAAATGAATTGAACTAGTTTTTTTTTGAACTAGCACTTTTATTTATAAGCCCTGAGCTTAACTGGATATGCAACAGAATCGAAATGCACGTGTCTTTTTTAATCCACAATTCTTTAAAATTTGGATCTCGATACCCTAACTGAATGTACTCTCTATTTTGCTGATACACCCTCTCCCTCCCCACAGGGTTGGCTTTGTGTTCTTTGATTGTGACGAAGACTGCAGCGTCGCCTTGGAGACCATGAAGGACTGCAACATCGGCGGCAGAAGGGTGACCCTGGGGTATGCCAAGCAGATCGCCAAGAGAGGCCATAGAGGAGGACTCAAAGGTCGGCCTGGAGGGCAGGTGGCTGCTGACAAATACGGAGGCTCCACCCAATCATAAAAGAGGTGATCCTTAATTTCGCTCAGCTGCAGAAAAACACTTCTTAATTTAGATGTAATTTACAAGGTGTGTGTGTGTGTGTGTGTGTGTGTGTGTGTGTGTGTGTGTGTGTGTGTGTGTGTGTGTGTGTGTGTGTGCACATGTGTGTGTTCATGAAAACCCCAAATTAAGTAGGCCTAATT
>JAODUH010005125.1:0-10311 GCA_027564835.1 Typhlichthys subterraneus | reverse complement strand
AGCAGTTGCTGTTTCTGACGTCATATGTCACGTGATTTTGTTCGCACCAAAGCAAGCTTTGAAGCAGTGGTTCTATATGATTGTAGTGCAGGGTTTTGAAGCAGGTATCGAAGCTTCAGCGTCACACTGCCATCCCTACCAAGCACAATGAACTGTACAACTACTGTAACACTTGGAAATAGTTTAAAGGTAAAGTATACAATGCTGTAGATAAATTGGTGCTATTTGAACTCCAAACAAATACACTTTAATGCTCCCTCAGATGCTCTGCCCCCAAAATTGGACGTGCATAGCCAATTCTGGATCAGTGTTGTTTGTTAGCTGACATTAGCTGACTTTTGACCAAAAAAAAAGCATTGTTTAGAATCACTTACTACACCTTTAAATTAGGATGTCAATTACATGCAAAGCTTTTGCTCAGGTATTATTCATGCTTACATTACATAAACAAATATCCTGCCCAAAACTGGAGATTTTAAAATACTAGATCACTACACTATAACAGTACTAAACCTCGATAAAGATAGTTCATTTGAGCAGATCCTTTTCGCAACATCAGGCACACTTTGTTAAGAAACAGTGAGATAAAACAATTTAAAATTAAAATGTAAAATAACCATGTCTGATTTGTATTGAACCTAGCATACTGTATGTCATAAAAAATATTGTTTTCTGTATGTCTTTCTCTAAAGAATCTAAGCAATTACCTATCATTTTATAGTGGTTAATTATATAGCTTTAATCGAGAGGTTTGAGCAACAGCCCAAAAAGCATTATTACGACACAACACCTTTTATACAATCCTGTTTCCAAATCACAATGTTGGTTTTAGCACACTAAACTGGGAATGCAAGGTGGCTTAGCTCATGGAAGTTCCTATAGGGTGTACAGAGCATGAGTCATAACAACACAAATAACATCTCAGTGTGGAAACTGCTTATCAATGTCAGCTGTTAGCTTGTCACTGATTACTATTGCACATTAAACATGGTCATTTGTTAGCCCAAATAGTGGAACACATTGTATTTTCTTTAAACTGTCAATATACATGTCAAATATCTATCAGAGAGTAACCGCTTCACTATTTATTTTAACACTTGCAAACACACACACACACACACGCGCACACACACACACACAACTGACCTCTTGTTCAAGGTTTTTTACTGAAGGGTATCTTTGTGGTGATTCATCAATGTTGCTTATAAGTGACAACTGAAGTCTGGTTTCCGCAAGATTGCATTGCCTGAAAAGAACAAGCACAATTCACTTTAATAGACGCGGAGAGGACATCTATGTGTCTCCTGCCCTTCCTTTACAGCATGCACAGTGTCACATCTTGCTACCCCTCCCTCTTTACACACTGGAGCTGACGTGGGATTCTGGGAGCACATTCATGTAATGTCAAGAGCATGCACCATATCACACATCTCACTGTTGTACAAATATGAGTAGATTCTTGGTCTTATAGGGGTCCAGATCAGACTGGGTAAAAAGCATTGTTTGACCTCCTCATGGGCATTGATGCTATAACATCATTTATATTATATTTATATTCTATCTATATTAACATCCATTGATTTTTACATTAATGTGAGCAGAATAGGTGCGCATGTGTTTTTGTGATATGACGTGATGTGAAATATATTTGATATATACATTATATTTATAAATATGTATTTATTCATATTCTCTTAGAACCATGCAGGTGTTCTTCTTCTCAACCAGTAAGAGCCCCATTCAAGCCTACTGGATATATAAATACAGTGTTAGTATCTAGAGGTTTAAGCATTTAAAGGTTTTGCAATAGCTATTTAAAAACAAGAACAATTATACTACTAGGACTGTAGGAGCATTATTTGGTTATTTGTATGTCCTAGTTTGACACAACAGATGCTATGGCATAGTTCAATAGGCTTTTGACATCGTTTAGACAAAATGTAGGTTCTTCAGGTTTGTTAGTTTATGTTAACCACAGCTTTAAACAAAAGTGTGTTCTAACTCACTTCCTCACAGTACAACCACATTAACAGAGTAAACCACATGCTTTTATCTCGCTTGTCAAGTGCCTATTTTTAATATACTGAGAACTGAGGTGTACACAAACAAAAATAAAAGAATAAAAAATATGGAAAATAAAAGATTTTACAACAACTAACTGCTCAGTCTAAATTCTGTTCTGTTGAAGATGAAAATACATGGCAAACGTTTCTCAAATTAATGTATGTTGATTATTAAATATGTGTGAAAAATAATGCTTATTCCCCTTACCCTAAATTGTCTCCGCAAAGTTCCAAGAGCTCAATTTCATCAGGGCCCACCTCGTCAGTTCCAGTATGTCTCTGTGTCACACTGCAGCATCCCATGACTCACTGGTCCAGTCCAGCAAGGCTGTCCCAGACAGCCCCTTTCTTCACCCTTCCTAGTTAACTAGTTAACCTAGACACTCATCCCTATCCCCTACGCCACACTAAAACCAAAGACACAAACCATATAGTTCGGGGGGCTAGTATGGACCAAAAGAGGATCTTCTGTTCTGGAAAGGGAAGGGGTGCTACCAAGTCCTAGTGCCTTCTTAATGCCAAAAATGGAGCCCCGATACCGAGAGGCACTAGGCTACTGAAGAAATGTTGAAGAGCAAAGAGTGTGTTACAGTGACACGCTTGTGCCTTTCTTCCTGTCAGCTGAATGTTTGTGGTAACGTAAACAACGGGTTGTTTCCTAAGTTGTATTTCTCAGCAATTGATTAAAACTGTCAAAATTTCTCACGCTTAAACTTCAAGTTAAAACCAAGACAAGATGGTTCCAATGTCAGTTAAAATATTGAAGCCTTAAAATATAAAAAATGTACAATTGCCTAGAAGTATTAAAATATGTGTGCCTACAGATAGTTATCTTCATGCTTTTCGTTTGGATGCTCTTGTTTGAGGCACAAGGGTGAAGCAATTGATTGCAGAGCGATTGAGAAGGATCAGAGTTAATGCAAGCTAATGTGAAGCCTGTACACACATGCACACAGCTGCAACCTGGATGTGTCAGATAATAAGCAGTTTTGAAACCCAGATGTAAAAGGTTGATGTCACACAAATCATTCAAGCCACAATTGTAGCTAATTGTATTGCTTACACTGACATTTCTCTACTTAAACTGTCAGAACATTATTTAACATGGATAATAAGTGATAGCGTGCAGGTATGGGAAGGGCATTCTCATGCTTTCACAAATAACAATATAAATATGATTCCAACAAAATCCACAATCATTGGAAGAAGCAGTAGAATCAATGCTTTCATTTAACAAGATTGAACATGTGTTTACATATTTATTTCAGAAACGTTTAGTTGGTGGATGGTGCTCCTCCTTCACCTAGTACCAGTGTGTAAGTTCAGATGGTCCTCTCCCGGGTTTTGGGTCAGAGAGGGCTTTAGGACCTGTGGCCAGGTACATATGCTCACCTTAAGTTCAACACGAGGCTTGCTTGGCTTTAATGAATGGGTGTTATGCTTCAGTGTCTGTGATGACAAACCTCTACACTTATTCACAGACTTTCTTTGATTCCCAGTTGTAGAGTCAAGTTTCTGTGGTTTGGTCTCTTGGTTGGATGGACTTTGACATTTGACTTCATGTGTTGAGGCAGTATTGGGAGGCGAAGAGGCACCATTATAAAGAATCACAAACTCCCTCAGACTAGCCAATGGAAGGACCGGTCGTCCGCCACAACGTTTTTTGAAGATCTCTAGAGTTATATCTAGAGGAGAGATGAGATGGGTGAGGATTTCACACCATGGCTATTTTTATCCAAATAGTGTTAAATAGAAACAAAACAGATGCAAAATACCACACAAGTAATAAGGGGAACATAATTGTACTGTATTACTTACATTTAGAATTTCTAAGTATATTATATTATTTAACATCTAGTGTTAATTATGTAATCTAATTTGAAAACAATGATATAAAAACACTGGATGGGGCTCCACTGTTGTTGCAGTGTGATATACAGTATTGTGATAGCAATTTGATGTTTTGGTGTAGTTTTGACACTTGAAGAGTGAATACCCTCCTGTATTCTACTCATCACTCAATGGAGCTGTGGTGCAACAATGTGCTACTGTATTGCAGTGGTGTTCTTACCCAAAGTCTCCACAACTGTAAGGGGCACCACCTCCTTCAAAACCTTGCAGTTTGTGTTGAGAGCTGGGTTGCAGTTCATCTCCAACAGCCACACCTTGTCGGGTTGAGTGGAGTTTAATTAAACCACCAAACTAACCACCAAACACACACAGACTGTGTCTGACCCACCTTGAATTCCTCATCGATCAGGAAATCGCAGCCAATTAGGTCAAAGTAGCCCAACTTGCGGTTCAACTTTGATTTGACAGCATAGAAACACTGGGTCATAATCTGCTGCATGCGTTTCTGGTGACAGGCAGGCAGATGGACAGACAAATGAACCAAGCAGCAATGGTATCTGCATAGATCTCGCTGTTAGGACCGTCAAGCTAGAACCTAGCAACATTGTAACCTAGCAATCATAAAGGTATACTCCCCCATTGTATAATAGTACCCACGGGACTCTGCATCAATATTCATTATTATACAATTCTGACCTTTGAGCAATACCTTACCCAAAAAAAGCACAATCACTGTACCTTTCAAAAATACATCCACCAATTGGCAAACAGTACGAAACAGGTTATTCCATGTTATAGCAATATACGTATACCCTCTGATGAGAATGAGATCATCTGACTCGTTCTCCAATCTCAATTAACGTATACAACAACACTCATTATAAATGTAATGAGTCCCCAAAGGCCTGAGAACAATACAAAGCACTCACTGTGAAGGCCCCCATCACCCAGTCCCTGGGCAAACCCTCGGCGATGCTGAGTTGCTCGTTGACGTATGTGTTGAAGCTCTCCATGGACCACACGGTATCATCCTTCACTTGGCTGTACAGAGGGTTCTTCTTCTGAATGTACTGGAAACGGCCAGCAGGGGGAGCAAAGGATGCACAGATGCACAGAGCATACAGTACACATATGAAGACAGTGCTGTTAGGCCTTGAACATGTTGGGCTTGTCTCTGGGGCAAATGCTGTGCTTTTCTGTCTCTGATCTAACATGAATAAACACACAATAACAAAAATGAGTGGAAGCATTACTCACCCATCACAGACAAAAGGTTGTACTCCCATCCCTTCACAAGCAGTCTTATGCTGATTCCAACAGAATCTGCATGGGCTATCCCATCACAGAGAAGGTACTGCATCTGTGACATTTTATATATCTAATGCCATGGAGTAGGTTGACTTTATTAACTTCAGTGTAACAGAACATTTTTTACGGCTACATTTTCTGTAGTTATGGGAGTACAACCAGCATTCCAGGGGTGAGCAATACACTAATTGATGATTTTGTGTGAAGTATTCTATTAAGCTCTAGGGCAGTTCAATAAATATTTATGAAAAAGAAATATGTCTCAAACTGCAAGCTTCAAACCTAATATAGAACATCATGCCAAACAACTATTGAGAATATCCCCTCTGACTAAGGTACAATACACTGCCAAATATCTGCCCTACCTACATTTTTTGCAATGCTGTAATGTAGAATCTTTGTAAAATCCGTTTAGACTAGGATAATTATTCCAGACTCAAATCAAGGAATGTCAAGCAGTGAAATCTTACACAGGCTTCAAGTATCATATCCATTATTTCAGTGATATTTCCAAATGTTGTGTAGCCTACAAGATATATTGTACCTGATTAGTCAGATGTGTTGCGAGGTTGTCAGATCTGGTGTCGTAATTCTCACAGCTCAATCGCAAATATCCATGTCGAAAGAAGACCATGAATGGCTCAGTGCAGGCAATAAGAAGATATGAGCGCACATCAAACTTTCTTCCCATCAAGAGCAATGGCTTTTGGATATACCTTGGGATAAATGGGGGTGTTTTTACTCAGAACAACTAAAATGGCTGAATGCAATGTAAAAAATTATTTGATTTAATGAAATATTAATTAAATGTATTAAATTATTTAAAAAATCCATACAATGTTAAAATATCTGGAACTTTGTTCATCTGAATAAAACACACATGACAATTAATAGTGCTTATTTTCCATGATGGGTAAGCAGGTAATACTGTAAAGGCTGTTGTTCATGGATGTTTACATATTGAATATCTTTCCATTCCTTTTAGCAATGTGGCTCCACAGACTTAAAGGCAGGGTCAGTCTTTTTTGAGAATGCTTGCTAACTTAAATCTCAAATCAAAACCACATCCCTTGTGGTCCTCCGCGGCACCGCTCCACACATCGAAATGCATTATGAAGCAAATCTTACACCACATAATTTAGGTTATTACAGAGTCAGGGCTGTGAAGAAGTATCAAATTCTTTTTTTCAACGCGCACAGAGAATGGTAAAATAGCAAAATGCGAGGAGATATTTGGTGAATTGGACAAAGGTGCATTAGCTTACACTTAGCTTTCAATATTTTACTAATGACTATACCTTTAATTCGGATTGGTGCCCAAAGGCGTTTAACTCAAAAGTGCTCACCGTTGCACAATATGTGCCTGAGGTCGGCGCACTCTCTGGCCATTGCTGGCTTCCTGGTCTTTCAGCTTCTGTTTGAGGATAGCTATGTCCTCCTGGGTCTTCAGGATGAATATCCCTCTCCCCTGGTTCAGTGCTGTGGGCTTACAGATCCACATTTGATCCTTACAGCTTGGACCTATAGCAACCAGACAGAGGACGGGAGAATGTTGTGCAATACTGTATATGTTCTATATGTGCACTCTGAGGTAGGTACAATGCTCTGGACTTATTCAGTGACATTTGATACATTTTATATGTCTGGCTATTTTATTTGTTTTTTAGTTGACTTTGTGATGACCGAAACCATATAACCATATAGCCATACAGCCATATAACCATATAACAATATAACCATATAACCATTTCACAGTATATAAATCAATGCATATGTTATTTTTATTTAATTTAAATGGTATTGCAGTGTTATTACAATATAGGCCTCAAGAGCCTGTTCAAGAACCTTTTCTTAAATTGTGTCTCAGCCCTGCCCTCTACTGACCGGTTTCTACGGCAACAGCGCATTTCCTTGGTGATTTTATCATGGCTTTATAGGAGGGGAAGAACCTTATTTTCCAACGTCAAACTGTCTATTAAACAATCAGTAACATATCTTTTGTACAATTAACAATGGCATAAACCTGCTATTGTTGTTCTCTCATTGTCAATGACACCTCCATGACAGAACCAGTTCTCCCCCCTCACACGTATAAAGAAAAGAAAAAAAAACAGACAACAAAGAAACTAGTTTAACCAGTGTGGAACAACCAAGTGTGCAGCCAGTGGAGGAGAACGTATAACCTTCCATTTACCTTCCTGTTGAGAAAAGAACACTTCCCGCTCTTTCCGTATGTCCATCCGAAATGTGTGAGGAAAAAACTCCTCCATTTTCAGCCTCCTATTAGTACAGTATAATAAAGAACAAAATAGAATAGGGAAGGAACATGAATACAGAACATGTGTAATACACACACACATATTTATATGTATGTATATATGTATGTATGTATGTATGTGTGTATATATATATATATATATACACTGTATATATACAGTCAATGAGACATATATAAGCTTCTTCGTTGTCATTCAGCAAATATAATAATTTTAGTGGTAAGATTATAAAGGTGTTATATTTAACAAGACTCATTAATTGTGTTATAGCTCCAGCCTAGTAGCAGACATCTCTTTGCCCACCTGTGTGTGTTGGTGCGTGTGTCTGTACTTTATGTATTGGGGTGTGTGTGTGTATTTTAAGTATATTCTGTATACATAATACACACACACATATATACATGTATATATATATACATGTATATACATGTGTATATAATATACAGTATATGGAAAATACATTATGAATATATAAACATATATATACACACACACACCACAGTATTTTATATATATATATGTATGTATACATTTGTTTAGTTTAATGACATATTTGAAATAAATCTAGTCTAATAATCTACACTAAAACGCGTTGCTTAAGGCGCGGCTGCTTCAAAAGCGCTTTGATAAACCCCCGATCACACAGAGATGCCTGCGCCAAAGAGGACGGCTACCTTGGCCAACTGTCACATTGACGAACAGAGTAACTTCGCGCCTTGCACTGAAAAGTTTTAAAACAGAAAAAAAGCAAAACGTGGCACCATAAAAAGCACATGCCAGTCGCGCCGTAGCATAGGGAAACAATGGCTTTGCTAGCAACACGTTTCTAGCGACGTGTCTTGGTGTGATCGGTCCATTACTGGGTATGTTGATTATGTGCACATAAATGCATTTACAAGATATTCTATAAGCTCTATAAGGCCCGATCACACAGGACTCTCTTTATGCACCAAGAGGAGTCTTTTTTCAATTGTTTTCTATTGGCAGAAGGTGCTTTGCGTGCTGCTTATGCGCCTGGGTGCCTCGATTTTTAGAAGCCGGCTGCACCTTGCGTTTTAGAAGAAGCGCTATGAGCGCCTCCTTTAATGCTTGTAACGTAAGAAAACCATAATTGTTTTAGCAGGGCTAGCTAGCTGGCTACTATGCCCATTTTGCATACACACCCAGTGTGCTAGAGGATTGTTTTCGTTAAAAACGCTCCAAACTGCTTTTTTTTGCAGAGTATGCTGCAACATAAAAGACAGTACAGTGCGCCTTGCGGTTTTGCAACTGAAAAACTTTTCTCTCTTCATTCCTTACGTTCTTTCTGTTTGTGTTTAAAATTGAGCACAGCTTACAGACAGTAACTCCCAATCATATCAATAATGAATGCAACAATAGAAAACAACTTTCATCACCTTAATCCTTGACCATGGTTGACTTTGCTACATACACGGTCGTACTCTTGTAGGCTGCAGAGGAGGCCAATCTTAGTGGTCAGCACATTGTTGTTTGGTATTTGGTACATCAACTGTTGACCTGGACACACATCAGGGTGCAATGTTGTTATAATGTAGGAAGAATGCAAATTCACTCTTTAGTACAATGCTTGTATTTTCACAAAGCTTCAGTACTATGCCCATTCTATTAGGGCTGTCAGTCAATAAAAAAAATGTAATCTCAATATATTTGCACTCTTTACATAATTAATTGTGAATAACAAATTGCATATTTTTATCAATCTATCTATCTATACATATACTGTATATACTATATATACATACACAATATAACAAGCTTTATGCAACTGTTTGTATTATTTATTTTATATACTGTAAATACAAACAGTTGCATAAAGCTGGCATAACTTTAAAATACTTAGAGTTTTTAGTTTTTATACAATAAAATGCAGTAAATTAACTTGCAAATTAACTTTGGTTTTAAGTGCATAACAATATAACAATAGAGGTTATGCGGAACATACATCCGCATTCTGTAAAACAGGTCACATTGCTTCCGCACAGGTGTGCTACGAGCTGGAATATGCCTTATTTTATTCTAGATGCCTCCAGGAAACAAAAATAATAGTTATCGATGTACATCGAATTGTGACTGTGACGTTTGCACAGTAAAAGGAAAAGAATATTCAATCAACATACAATCTGCGCAGGCATTCTATGCTCTTCTGCGAATCTGTTATTTAACATATGCTCAGCACACTAACCCAGCCAGTGTCATATAAAATTATATGACGCTGGACAAAACTAATCACGCACACGTTGACCAGTTTGATTTTGGAATAAAAAGCAACAGAAAAGCTGCGTTATGCTGAGGACTAAAATGGACTGCATCGGCTACTACCTAGCCTCTATAGCGCAAGCATCCAGCTATAATAGGCGACACGACACTGTGCACTGTACATTCGGCTATAAACAATGGATTAACGTACTTTGCCTGATCATGCTGTTAACTCACCGGAATAGACTGTCAACAGATTCATTGCACTGGTTGAACGGAAATATATAAATATAGACTAGATGATATAATCATTGTCTGCAGCACACCCAATGTAATATACTAATGTACTGTACAGGAAAATGTTTGTTCTGATTTCTTTAAAAAAAATAAGACAGCTTGTACAGTTCTACAAGAGTAATTTCGTAATGTTATCAGCACAGCTGTGATTATATCCGGCATTCGGCCGCACAGACACACACACACACACACACGCACACGCACACCTACACACACACACACACACACACACACACAAACAGACACATACTCGAGTTAACGAGTGTCAGTTATTGGTCAGATTTATATATATATATATA